>WAAB01005339.1:101114-210047 GCA_013389865.1 Piaya cayana
GAAAAGGATAGGGGGGGGAGGGAAGGAAGGAGGGAAGGAAGGAAGGAAGGAAGGAAGGAAGGAAGGAAGGAAGGAAGGAGAACAATCTTCTGAATTACACTGTTGTCAGGAAAGGCCCCAAGCCAAAACATCTCATAGAAATACAGATTGCATACATTTTATTAACAGGATTTTCAAATAATTAAGGTCTTCAAAGAATGTCCTCCAGCACATCCAGTCAGATTCTGAAGACCTGGGCACAAGACATGTCCACAACCCCATGTGGGAGTGGTGACAGGGGCTGCAGGGCAGCGTGACAGCCTGCCATTGAGCTTCCTTGGGACCAGGAATTTCAGGGCTTAATTTTCTGACTCAGAGACAAACAAGTAGAAAACCCGGGCTGCTAGTGTCAGCAGTTGTAAGGCAGCCCAGATGTTTTTGCTTCTGACTTGAGTTATTTTCTGAAGGCTGAGTATTGAATATCCTATCATGATTGATCAAATCCCTGTAACATAAAGGTGCTGGTATCATCTGATTCTTCCACATGTTTTGGTTTAGAGTCAGAATGAAGCAGAAAAGATGTATTTGCCATTATAAACAATACACAAAGCAGTGCTCTGCTAACTGGGAAGCAGAATGAAGATCTTGCAGAGTAAATGGAATAGAGATGTAAATTGGTACTTCTCAATACAGTCAGGTAAACATGGTTGCTAACAAATCCTCAAAGAAAGGAGTTCTCCTTTCACACAAGAAAATGCTTATGCCCTACCAGACTGAAGAATGAAATCTCAGGTGGGGGAAGGGGATGGGTGAGGTGGAACATGAGAAAAATTAATTGAAAGTTTCAGAGTAAAAAAGAAATTGCAAACCAGACTGGGATTTTATACTTTCATTTCACACACTGGTGTTTCTCACAAGAAATGCCCATGGTAAAATAATCTTACTTTAAATTAAAAATCCATGTCAAGGAAAACAATAGTACCTGACATTATGCATATAAGAACACTGCAAACATAGATGCATTTTGTAAACAGAAAATGAAACATGTGTATTGAAACGTTTTACATTCATCTTGGAAATGAAAACTGCTCTAGTTTCAAGTACATCTGATATCTTCCATTGCAGGTAATGTATCCCAATATATTTACTTACCAAAATCCATCTGTACTCTTCAGGTTTTTTCTCTGTTTCATCAAATGTAAAACAAAGATAATGATTTCTGAGAAGCAAAATACTAACAATCCTGGCAACATACTTATGTGCAAATAACATGGGCATCTAAATCTTACCGCTGGATGACATTTTTTTCTGTGGTAAAACAAGAGAGTTTGAATGTCTTTAGAACTTGTTATCATGGACTAGTATAGTGTGTTTGCCAATGTCAAGTGTTAAAAAAAGGGGGAAAAAAAAATCAAAACCAAAACAAGATACCACTCACAAAAACCTAAAGGAATTGGGCTAAGAATAATTAAATTTTAAATAAAAATACATGCTTAGGCCTGCTTATTTACCTAAAGATATCTGAACCTGCTGTGTTCCTTTTTCATATTTTACTCAACAGACCAGATTGTGGAATGTCTTTAGTTATATGTGTATTTCTTCTAGCAAAAGCTGAGATTCTGATGTAACTGTTAGCTCCTTAAGAAAGACGTTTAACTGTGAGAGATGTCCAAGTGGTATATAATTAACATTGGCTTAGGAATATTTTATCCCGTTTTGAGGAACTTCTGTCATTTAGAACAGATTTTTGAAAGTACACTAACAACTGCCTCTGAAACTTGTGGTGACAGAGTTAGATAAGTATGTACGCAAATATACCCACCAAGTTGCACACTGACATTGCCGTGGAATGTAAGGCTCCTAGAAATTATGCACTTGGTGGCTCAGTATGATGCTGGGCTTTTTCTCTTAACAACCGTACGATTAAAATGTACATGGGCAATTGACTTGGAATTAGACCAGATGACCTCAACTACTGACACAGTAGAATTAAAGAGATTAGAAAGCATGCCTTTAAGAAAGCAGAATGTCTGAAACAAGAAGAATAGTCCAATACAATCCGAAGTTGTGAGTTCCGCTAGCAGAAAAGCTCATCAGCAGTACTGTTATAACAGTAGTGAAGGAACATAGAAATAAAATGTGGGTGTTTGCTGCTTCTGGGCAGATAGGTAGCAGTTCCTCAAGTACACCTTTCACTATTTGTGGAAAGCAATGTGTCTGCAAGTTTCTCACTGAGTTCCAGTTCTCTTCACACCTCAACACACCTTTGTCACATAGATATGGGTCCTCAAGTTTGGCTGATAGGCTTCCAAGAGGCTCTCAGATATACAAGGACAAATCCTGGGAAACTTCAGGAAATTATTCTTGGTGGTGGAAGCTACCAGAGAGTGCTTTTGCTACCCATGATTGTCACAGTATGTAGAATGAACCATGTTAGCCCACTGATTTTAAGCACCTATTTGAAGTATCAATTTGACATGTGAAGCCTTAAAATTTTCATGATTCTACATCAGAATTTCCCCCCATTTCCTAGCTTAGCTGAATTCTTCTTGATTTATGTCTGTTCCTCCAATAGTTTAGTTTAATTTCGTCCTCCTAACCTCTTCCATTTTAATTTGACAAAAAAAAAAAAATTGAAATGGAAAACAATTCTAAGTTAAAACTTACTTTTTGGTTTTCTTGCTTAATTCTGACAACAGAGGAGGTTTTGGCCAAATTGCAAATGAGGAGATACTTAAAAAAAAAAATTTTACCATCGATTTTTGTTTGAATTAATGGATATTTTGAGGTACAGAATTGGGAATTTCCCAACTAATTACTTCTGTAAGATTAGTATTTTTATACCTAAAGCTACTGAACTGCAGCATTAATGTAGAAGTAGAGAAACCATAGTAAGTGACTGAATATAACCAGCTTGACTAATCCATAATGTAGGGATTTTAGAATCAGATCCCTTGTAAGACAATCAGGCTAAGGAGAGAATGTATAATATTTTCTTATGTTGGTCAGTGACACCATAAAATGAAGGAAAATCTCTGAGCATGTTCTGTCAATATAAAGCCATAAATAGAGAGTCATAGCTTACTGTTTTGCTTCTAAAGCAGCACAGTCTGGTAATTCCAAGACATATTTCAAGTGATTCAGAGGCACACCAAGAAATAAGAACAACTGTCTTCCTGAATAATTACAATTCATACTGGAAATGTTAGGTAAACTACATTTACCTAGATCTACTCGGTCATTTAAAAGGTGACCATTTTAGATTTAAAATTCAATATTGTGGCAAGAACTACTTAAAAATATTGACGCACTTAGCGTGCTCAGAGACAAGCAAAAGCACTGATAGTCTGGAATATTCAAATGTTACGGGGTACTGACACTTTACCAATACAATAATAATGTCAGTTGCACACATATATTTTATGTGTTGTATACAGCTAACTGGACAGGCAGTTATCTTAGTCTCAAATGTAAAACACTTCAAAATAAATAAGATTCACTGCCTGCATTTATCTGAATCCTGCCTGAGGGACAGAACAAGGAGTAGTGCACAGGCAGGTCTTTTTCAGCCCTCACTCAAGCTTTTTGACACTAGTCAAGGGAGGGCATCAAGGAGACAGATGATGAAAGCTGTTCCCAGGCTCTTTCAAGCTGATTTGGTTCAGAAACCACTTCAAAGGATGTGGTTATGAACATACTTGTTGGTTTTACACCTGTGGAGCTGCATCTGTGAGGACTCTCTCTCCTCCTCACCTTCTAAAAATGCTCTCTCCTGCACACTGGAACCTGGCTATACTGCTTTTCACAGGTGAATCTTTTACAGAAAAGACACAATTATATATATTTTTCCCCAGATGCCATCTTAAGAATATTCTAACTAGAATTAGTTACAGCATCCAAAATACAGAGCGAGCCAATGAGAGCAAACCATCTAAAACTTGCAGTACTACCTTTTAAAAGGGAATTCCCATCCATTGCAACTAATGGATGGGAAAGACAGTGTTTTGATAGCTCAGTGGGCTATATCTAGTTCTACTCCATAAATTTACAGTTGTCTGCAGACTTCTTATTCACATCTATCTTCTGCATTTGGAATAAAAAGCCAAGTATAAAACTGAATATGTAGCCTTTAGGACACATGAGATAGGCAGCAGATTCACGCCATCTGCAAGGTCTGTTTTGTGTATATTCTTTGGATTTTCATGGTGTCTGAAAGACCTGGAGGCTTGGAGGTTGGTACTATTTATAATTCAGCTTTAGCCTGATATAGCTCTGCAGTTAAATGCTAAGCATTTTGGTCTATGGGAAGGGTGGATCTGAGAATATTGACAGAGAAAGGATAAACAGAGATTCATCTATAGACTTCTATTTTAATGAAAGGCTGTAAGGATTCTATATTTCACCTTCTTTACATTAGTTCATCTGTAGGACATGGAGAGTAAAAAGTAAGGCCTGACAGCATGGAATTATGCTTGACTTGCAGCTGCTGACAGTTTTGCCTGAGCAGGAGCAGCATGGCATGATGCACAGTAGCAGCAGATATTTATGTTAGTGCTGGTCAGATTTCTGCATGCATAGACATTACCCAGACTTACACAAGCAGAGGTTTTAATTGTTGCTTTGCTGCATGATAACAGTTGATACCACTCAGAGTTGCTCCTCTTCTTTTTGGAAATTTCCCTCAAGTGCATGTTGTCTAATGCAATGGCCAAATACAGCTTAACTGTATCTAACTCTGGTGTGAGTTAGTGACAATAATATTCAGGATATAAATACCCTAATTCTGGCTTAACCCTGGGCCACCAGACTGCATGACAAATATGCAGAGGACTAAGTATGTGCTGGGAGGACTATAACTTAATAGCTGCCACAGTTGACAGACATTCCCTTTCAGAAGGCCTCTAAGGATTCACATAAAGCTAACACACTGCCTCCCAAAATCCTGCTGGCAAGGATATGTTCAATTTTAGGACCGCTGATCTTTCTCAGCACAGTTGCCTGTCTGTCTTTTTTTCCCACCAGTACTCGTCATTTTTACTGTATAGTACTTAAAACTGTCAGTATTGATAGCCCTTTAAAATTCACCTATGGTTTGTAGCAGAGCCAAAGAGCTTTGCACAGGATTGATGACTTGAAAACTGCTAATCAGTCTCATGAATAATTATCAGGAAAGTAACCCTGATATCACTGTTTGATACCAAAAGAAAAGGACAATTCATATTTTTTTCAGACATGAAGCAAGACAGAACTAGTAAGGAAATTACTCAACTCCATAAATATCTACAGTTTAATCTGAGAAGAAGTTACAGAAACAACTAGATATCTATGATGGAGCCCAAAGTGTCAGAACAGGATTTAGACAATGGCTCACTCTTTAATTACTCATTTTAGGACCATGAATAACTAACTTGCTTTCATTACATCCACAACTAACAAACTGTAGCAAAGAGGAAAATCCTGTGAATGATGGAGAGCAGGAACCTCTAGGAAAAGCAGCAGCTGAGGTGCATTGCATCAATATGACCAACATATGCAAATCAAACATTACAAATCAGACTAGATATAAATAAATCGTGGTTAAGGAATGGCACACACACAGAATCTACACAAGTACTTCCCTAATTCCGGAAACCCCTCAAGGACTTTCACAAAAAGCACACATTGAATGATTAATAAAGAAAACTCATCCATCAATGGATTTATTTGCAAACATCATGCTTCATCGTCTCTGCCATACAATTCTACACATTACTTAATCCCACTAACATTGTTATAAGGTTGTGTGGTGTTGGCCAAGGTTAAATAGCACTCATTTCATATCAATCTATAAACTGAAGTCAATCAACATGCCTTGATACCACTACTCCAAAGGCTCAATAGGACTGAACAATAGAAAAGAGGTAAATCAAAGCTAACTACTTTAGCTCCAGCCAGTCTGTCTCCACTCAAAGCATCCATTCAGCTAGGAAGCACATCAAAATTTATAGCATAGACATTTACTGTGAAAGGTTTTAACACTATGAGGAATCCTATACTCGTGCCTTGAAAGCCAATAATATGACACAGAGTTTATATTTGCACAGTTCTACAGGAGTGCTCAGAGGCTGACTGCAACAACAAACAAAAGCATTTATTAGCCCATGAATCTTATTTAATCTGTGTACGCTGACACTGGATTTATTTTCCTTGAATCTGAAAAACAACAAAAGATTGGAAATTGTAAGAGCTCCAGCATTTTTATTCTGCTCTCAGCTGAGAGTCCAGAATCATAGAACACTGATACAATCATCAGTCAAAAAGCTGGGCAACCCAGCCCTATGTTTCCAGCATCATAACTAAGCATAGCAGAACATAAACATTCTTTCACAGTGATTGTAGAGCAAATCCATTCTTCTAAACATTGATACTAATGTTCTTTCAGGTTCATTAAAAGAACCAGGATTGCAGTTATTTATATGGCTGGTAACTTCACACGTTAATTCTTCATATCAGCAGTAACGATATGAAAAAAATGAGCATCTTAATTACCCTCCTATGATGTTGTTTTGGACAACTTTTCACAGCTTTTAAGAAAACCCATGAGTGGATCAGAAGTATAACCTTGCTTTCTCTTTTGACTATAAATTTAATTTCATTGCATATTTCCCATGAGAAATATACATGGCTAAAACAACACGTGAGATATGTAAGTTCCACTGTGTTTCCCTCTGTATTTGGAGAAGTGGAAATAAGGTGAATTAGTCCAACACCATTTTCCAGACTGGGGACCAGTCAGAGGCAGAATGTTGTAGCAAATGCCCTTTGCAACATCTGTATTTCTTGCAATCTGTTTAACAAACCTGAATGTCAGCAAAAGAGATTAGTCTCATGAATCTAACAAGATACTGTTTGGCAAACAGGAAGGACATGAGAGATGCTGACCTTGAAAGAATCTTGATTGCATTGGTGACCTATGATTTCTCTTTACTTTGAAGTATTTATTTAAGACCTACAACCTTTAGGCTGTTCCTCTAACATTCTTTACAGCCAGAGAGGATGAAAAGCCATGGCAGCTCTGATCTCCACTTTGTACAGCAGCAAAATGCATTGCTGCTTGCAGAATATCAGTTGCTTAAAGATTGCAACCCACAAACGAAGAAGGATCATTGTTGCCACTCTCTTATATCACTGAGTACTAATTGTATCAGACACATAACGTCAGGAGTCCAACCTACTAGAGGGATGCTCAAACCATAAGGAGTTTCCCAGATCCTCAGTGGGCATACAATCTTGCTTTTATGTAGCAGCAGCCTTCATGCATTCATGAGTAACCAGCTCACAAAACATTATGACAGGAATCGTTTAATTTCACCACAGAGAACTATGATAGTTTTCAAAAGTTTCTGTTACCCTATCCAAAACAGGGTAATGTAACTGATTATATGATGTATTTAGAAGAGAGACTTCCAGCTGTAATTATGTTTACTCAGCATTTTACTTTCTTTGTTTCTTTATTTAAAGGTTCGGTATTTAGATCTGTGAAACTTCCTTATGTTTTAATTTTTTGGGGGGGAGGTATTCACAATAATTTAGTAACAATATTTACCCATTTCCTCCTCACATCCAGAAAAGTTCAGAGGTTAAATCTCCCATTAACTTTTGCTCTCTAAGTTTGCTTAAGCAAACTAGTAAAGGAAGTTGTGCTTAGAACTTAAAAAACATGCTAGCTGATAATAGAAAGTTTAAGTTTGATAAACCATCATCACATCCCTTCAAAAGCAAACTCCTCCTGGCCACATTGACCCTGAATAACCTACCTTTTCCATATTCTTGTGCCTCTGTTTTTTCTTGTGTTTGCTAATTGCTTCCCAATGGCTATGCATCCATTTTTCAGGCAGAAAGTTTTTTATCTGACATGACTAATGCACAATAAGGAAAAAACAAAGTGAAGAGTGGAAAGAAAATACCATAAGGCAAGCTATGTCAAGTCAAGCATGGCCTGTATTGCTAAACAAGCCAAGTTTAACTTCTGATACAATTCCACTTTGCTGCTAAAGCAAGTAAATGGGGCAGTGTTGGGCATCCTGTTTTAAAACTCCTAGATTGGATGAAAGTAAGAATTGTCTTTCTGTTAGGTATTACAAAATTGGAAGAGAAGTTATTCCATGTTGTTCCAGAATGTCTTAAGAAATTTCAAAGCTTCATCAGAAAGGGGAAATTCCCACCACTTTTCATCTTGAAATCATGACAAGCATTTTATTTCAGATATTTCAAATTAAACTTCTACCAACAACAGAAGCAACTGCAGTTCCTAGGTGCCACTTGGCTGCACTTAGCAAATCTGAAAACCACCACACTACTGATCCCCAGAGCAGCACACAGGATGGGAGCTTTCAGGAGTGTCAGCATACTGAAACTTTGGTCACAAATCTGAGGCTATGTTACAGGTGGGTGGACAAGCATACAGCTGACAAAGTTGACAAACTTCTGACAGAAATCTGTCTGGCAGGCAAGGAACATTTGCAGCTTTCCGTAGAGGAAAAGATCCCAGTCTGTCCCCACATCCCCACATCAGTATTTTCTTGTGAGCTGATTTCATGCTACCTATTTTACATTTTTTTAACATAAAAAGAAGATAATTTTGCAAATTTATAAGCAGTTCTAATAGAATAAAATCATGTATTATTCCAATTTCTTTTAATCTCAGTTGCCCTTGATTTTCTTTGGGGGAAATTAATTTCCATTCTAGACAATCTATTAGGTCCTGTTACATCTCGCATCCCTTAGCACACAATTCCAATTGAGCTTGAATTCCAAGTCAGGTCCTCCTTATAGTATCCATTGTCTTGGTATTTACTGACCAATGCTCATTCCATTGTTAATCTTGAAAACTAATTCTGCTGCTCTTGAAAGCACTAACCCTCCTTCCTCTTGTGAAGAAGTTTTCAATATTCTCTAGAAAAGGAACATTCACCTCACATTAGAATGTTACAGAAGATAGTTTTACATACACATTGTTCAAGCAACGCTAAAAAAACATTCAGAGGTATCTAATTAGGGAATATATACCTCTCAGGTGACTACTATGCACTGTGCTATGTAGGACTATGCCCTGAACTGATAAGCATTATGAAAAGGCCAGGGACCCCTTAGAGTTTTGACAAACTATTTCTGGTTATCAACAGGTTATTGACAAGTTGTCAATGACTGATGATGCAATGTGCTGTCTTTCCAGTTTAACACACCTTCCTAGTAAACCTCACCATGTACCAGCAATCTCATCACATTTGAGTCAGATCTCTTAACTGCCTCCCAATGCACCTCATACTAAATACATGCAAAACCCCACAGATTGCTATCAGATATGCAGATTTTTCATGTGATGCATGTTTTGATCTGAAATTTTCACCTCTTTCTTGTTGAAATGACTTCCTACTCTGAAATACATTTAAAGCCAGTTCTGCACACCTATCATTTGTCGTGGATGACCTCTAAGGGGCAGTAAGATTTACTCAAATGTATGCTTCCTCAGAGAACACACCACATATACCACTTCTGTTTTCGGAAAATATTAACTGGAGATATTTTCAAGACTATGTGTTATTCTAGAGATTGTACTTTTCACTCCAGGAATGTGTCGGCCTTCACCTCTGTGAAGGAAGTTGGCTTGCTGTATGCATTCATAACATGCATACATCAGAGCTCAAACACCTGCAATTCTGATACTTGAGGTTTTTTGATAATCCCTTAAGGTATCCAATTCCAAAGGGTAAAGCTGAGCTACATTTAATCTAACTTCTATATGTTGCATGACTACACTACTTCAAGAGAAGCTCTTCTCATGTGTCTTAGATCAACATTTGAGAAGCAGCTCCACAGGAATCAATAAGATCAGAATAATTTGGTGTCACTTTGAAAGCTGTCAAGCACAAAGTATGACCAAAATAGATACAGCTCTCTTTCAGCACATTATGGTTACCATATGTGATATAGGAATTATATTATACTGTCCCATGACAATGCCTGATGCAGCACAAGCAACAGGAACCCTTCCCACTGATACATTATTACAACTCATTAACTAATTTTTCAGCTGCATTTGCAGCCCTTGCATCTTCTCACTCTGTGAATAACCAAACACTGCCTTTAAGAGCACAGATATTAATTAAAAGTGAATCTATAGTTCATTTGCTGAAAGTATTTGCTGTTAGTGTTGGGTTTAATGCTGTTATCTAATAATAGGTTTTCAAATACAGGATAGGCTCAATGAGTTACCTACATGTGGCAAGGTCTATTGCCAGGGCATGACCAGGGTGAAAGGTCTTAGGGTTACAGGTTGGAGAGGCAAAGGTCACAGTCACCTGCAGCTCATTTGCCTCCTAGAGAGCAACCTACAGCAGCACAAAAGGATAGAACGGGTAAAACAGCTCCTAGTGAAATTCAAAGTGTGATGTTTGATCTTACATTGTAAGAGTTTCTACAGATTATTTTGTTTCATACCACTCCTAGATACAAAATACATTTAAACAACATTCATATCTTGCTATGGCTTTTTAAGAACTCAGCAGCAAAGAGTAGAGTGAAATGTTTTCCATTATGGAAGAAAAATATATATGGATTTTTACAAGTTTTGGGTCATTAGTCTGCAGTGTTACTCTTTCTGAATTGGAGGGAAGGGGCCACAAAGATATTTATAGTTATGATTAAGCAGATAGGGGACTTCACAGATAGTGATAAGATCTTCAAGGCTAGTTTGACACAGAGTATATTCTGTGGCTCTTCAAAGAAGACGGCTATTTTCTCCAAAGACCAAAGATTCTGGTGGACTGTTACTAGATTTGGAGTGTAGGCTGCGTTCTGCCAGTGACTTAATAGAATGGATGAAGACATTTCCTAAAAAGAGCAGATGAAGGAACCTGCATTCTGCCTGAGACACAGGTANAATCATCTGAATGAATTCGATTAATTAGCAGCAACTTGGTTTTAGCTAGTGTGTAGCACAGGTCAGTAGCAGTTTTGAATGCAGTTGGAGGAACGGCATGCCATGTTAGTCATTAAACCAGATCATGCCACCAAGTAAATTACAAGGAAACACTTACTTTGATAAATGCCAGAGGTTGGCATCTACCAGGAGTACAGTGTAACTCCTGTTTGAGGTATGTTGTAAGAACTGAAAGAGGGAAGGAAAGGAGTTGTCCCCACCAACATTGGTGTCTTCCCTAGATATGGGATTAAAACAGAGCTGAGAGACATGAACAGGAACCTATTCCCAAATGTGTTGGTATAGAATGCAGTTGTAGAAAATATTTGCAATTTTCGTTGTAAAATGTATTAGAATATTGTTGGTAATATGATTTTATTGCAGTTCTGCCTGCAGAACTAGTTTGCAACCTCCTCAGGAAAAACAGAATGTCTTAGATGTACAGCCTGCACCCACCTCCGCAAATATGAGTCCTTCTTACTCACCTCTCTTGAAACCTAGGCTGTTTTTCTGGCTTTAAATCTACTGTTGCTAAACAAAGACTTCAGCAAAAGCTTCAGCGGCCACCCAAAGTCCTCAGCAAGAGCTTTTGCAAACACATGAAACAGGCTCAGAACCTATCTAAACAGGGGATCTGTTAATAATCTAGGGGATTAGACAAAAGATGAAAACTAAGAACTAAAAGCTTTTGTTATCTTGCTGGAAGACTGAGAAGGACCTGGCCCTGCCACCAAAGCTTTCACTCTATGGCAGAGAATATACAGGTGTCTATGAACTGTCATCATCTATAGAAGGGTTGTACAGAAAGACTCATATGATTTATATGTGAACAAAAATGAAGGACACATTTTAGTAAGGTCAGAAAACGTGATCTCCGTTTGACTTCAAAGACACTAAGGTCTTATTATTTAAAGACCGTCTTGCTTGGGGAACTAATTAATCCTTCTTATAGAACAGACTGAGAGAAATGTTCAATCTTACAGGAGGCTTTTGAGGAACAAGGATAGCTGAGGAAAAGGATCAAGGAATAAGTCTTACTGGTGTAGAATAAAAGCAAAGGTGATCAGGGGAAGAAGGATGATCCAGAGGGCAGGTGGATGCCTGGGGAAGCAGCAGAAAACATAGAAAGCAGGATGGACTTGTATAGAGTGGGTTACAGCATTTGGGGAAAAACATATCACCATTCCCTATAGCACAACTACTGAAAGAGTAAAAAAGCAGCAGCATGCACAGGGTCTGACAGCCATTAACTGCCATATATGTGATTATACCTGATCAACGACCCTTTTGATTGCAGCTGGATTGGGAAACCACCTACTGGTGCTGCCAGCTGAGATAAGTAGCGGTATTCAAGTGGAGACATGTGGCTGAGCACTGGTGAGGTGTGTTATGATGCCAGTGGGCAACTGCTGCCTGTTGATAGGAAACCCACAAAACAAGTAATGTTGTTGCTCAGATATCATCATGGCTGGCACACAGGGAGTTCCCTTCTGTGCTGAGCAGCCATGTAGCAAGAACTGTGATCACACTAGAACATCAAAACTTCTCAGAGAAGGGTATGCCTGAGGGTCTGTGAAGTATGCTGTCAAATAGTAGACTGAAGTTTAGGAGGAAAATAATAAACCCTGAATTACCTTAGTTTTGAGGGATACATCTGAGAGCAGTTCCAGTTGGAGTTGCAGCTCTCTGTAGTGTTTTTTATCCTATATGTCCAAGTCTCTAATGAAGGAACTGGTGTAATTCATATACTTTGTTTACATGGAGACTGATTTCTAGGGGTTTTTGTCCCATTTCAAGTAACCTGCTTAACTATGCTACTTGTAATTAGTATTATCAGCTCAAAAGCAGTAAGGAAAATTCCAGGTAAAGAACTAAACAAAATCACTGACCTGAGCAGAGAAGATAGTTGCTAGTTCAGGACAAAAGCATTGATTTGTGCAATATGAACTGGTTTTTACACTCTGCTTTGAAAGTACTACTGGTATTGTCACTGCTGCCTTGGAATGCTTTACATGGATCTGTCATTTGGGTTGGTGAAGTAACTGATAGCCATAACAGCTTAGCATTCATCGACATACTGGCTGACAAAACATAATGATACACACTCTACCAGTGTTTGTCACAAGTGTCTGCTGACGACAGAGAAATAGCAGTATACCTTTCCCTTCATGATTTGTTGCTTTTTTTTTTTTTTAAGCGGGGAGGGCACAGAGGAGATGGAAACAGGAAAGGGTAGCTTATTCTGTAGTTGAAAGTGGACATGGTTTTTACTTCCAAAATTGTTTACTGAATTGCGTAGTGGAATCAACATAATGCAATATAGAATAGAAGGAAGAACTTGGAGCATTCTTCAAAGTAAGGAACTTTATTATACTTGCAATTAACTGCTGGCACAATCCATCCATTTTCACAGCTAAATTCCTTACTGTGGACTGCAGAAGAGGAAAGCATTAGAAAAAAATACCCGAGTCTTCTTGCAGTATCAGAAGATGACTGAGAGAAACATTTTTAGGAATGTTAATAATTTATGTGTGACATGAGGTGAGGAAGAACATTTTGTATTTCATCAGTTTCTGCCTAAACAGTTCTCACGTTGTCATCCTGAGCCTTGCTAAACTGAATGCTAAACATTTCTAATGGCCAGTAAACTTCATTGCATTGTTCAGAGTATTTTTTAAATTCAACTTTTATTTACATCAAGAAGTGATGTTGTATTTCTTTCTCAGAAAAAACATCCCAATGGTTTTCATGAAGAGAACACACCAATCTCTATTTTACTACTATTACTACAAATAAGACAAAACTGAGGAATGTATGTTACTGATAAGTCACCAAGAAGTTATAACACTATGACTGGCTGATGTAATGCAACATTCATGCCATTTCTGCAATACTACATTAAGAACTACATGGAGCAGAGAAGGAACGGTGAGAAGCTAACGGTGCTAAGGTACTAAAGGTTTATTAACTTCTCTAATATAAATAAAAGTGTGTGGAATATCTGAAACTAGGACTAGAAAGAGCTGTAGTGGCTTAGAATTATGATAAGCTAATTGTATTTTGTTGCTAGCCTCATTTTATAATTGAAGACCAATTTAAAATATCATAGCATGGAAACCAAAGCAACTGAGAGTTTCAAGTATACTTTCTAATGGTAAACTTTTAAAGAGTTTATTGAAGCAAAGTTGGGTAAATTACATTTGCCAAAATACCTTTTAGTAAGAGGCAGTGAGAAAAGCATGTGAAAGAAAGATGAATAGGAAACTTAAAAATAGATCTTTTGGTGAATACATCTTTGGGCTTTGAAAACTTAAGTTTCTGTTCTTTTTTAGACAGTGAGCAACTTTGCTTGATTGTTCTAGTGGAAGATCTAAAAATGTTTCCGAGTACTTTGGCTTTGAGTACTAAAAAAACTCAAAACTATTGCAGCTCTAGACCGCTACAGCTACATCACAATCCCCAAAAGCATGTAGGAAGGCTGATGTCTGCACTGGGGTAAAGGTGGTTTAAAAGGAAACTAGCTAAGGGTCTTATACATGAACCTCAAAGCTATTACAATGCTTAGCTAGTATTGACCCTGTCCGGGGACAAGAAAGTTCAAGTGGATTTCCCTTGTGTTAACAGAGTAACTCCTAAATTATGCTGCTTAGGTTAATTCAGTTATCTCCATGCAGACTACAAAGAGTATCTATTGATTTCAAACACGGGAAAGAAGATGTACAAATAGTAAAATCAGCTGTGCTAAAAATAGAAGCTTAAATAATTTGCTTGGTGTAAGCTTTGTGCCTTGGGTATATATATGTGGATTTTGTTGCAACTGTCAGTTTAGATGACTTAGGTCTGGATACCCAGAGCTAGAAATACTTCATGCTGATAAAAGTGATAGGAACATGCAAATATCTGCAGTCTGGGATTTCTGTCAAGATATATAGCCAGATTCATCCACTTAGCCATGTAGGTCCTAGAGATTCAATCCCCGAGGAATTGTTCATGGCAACTGAATTTGATGCAGTTGTTCTTTATTATCTATGGAGGAGCAGGAAGAGCAAATTAATTTTGGACGTTACCTCAGAACTGACTATGCCAGGGATCCAAGCCATGCATTGTTACTCATTCAATTGGAAAAGTTAACTATGATACAAAGTGTGCTAGATGTCGTCTAGTTCTGCTCTGTCCAATAGTAATGGGATACATGCCAATGACTTCAATGGGTGGGGACCTGAACCTGAAGCTCCATTCTCCAGCCCTAGCCTGCAGTTGCATTTAAGCTCTGCCTACAACTGAACTAGATGTTCACATTGACCAAATTATTTTTCTAAATAATGGAGATTAGGCACTTTCTAACTATCATTCCCAATAGTTTGCAAAAGGAAGATAAACATATCAGGCCTTGCAGATAATGGGAGCTGTTTTGCTTTTACTAACAGGGTTTCAGGCATTGGAAACCTTCAAAATTACAAAGCGGTAGTTGTTGTAGAACAGCTTTAACCATTCTGGAAGCAATTGTTTCTGATAGCTGGTGCTGCACAGGACAACTACACTGCAACAAAAAACGTTGCTGCTGAAAGGTACAGTGTTTAGTGTTGTTGAAGGAATTACTCACCCTAGGTATCAATTTCCTGTTATGTTAGGAACATCAGTAATAATGGCTCAGTGACATAAGACTTTTTAAAAGTCTAAGGTTTCAAAAGTTACTCCAGCAAAGGCAGAAAGCAGTTTATAAAATGAAGTGAAAGAAGTTCTGCTTTTGCAACTTGCTATTCACTGATGCAAATGCTTCCAAGTAGTCTGATCCACAAAAAATGGAGACATGTTAAACATGTTTCTGTGCCTTCTGGCTTTTAGGGTACAGAAGACAAAACTGCAGTAGCCATTACAGAAGATAAGAAACTTTCCCATTGATTTATGATCTAACAGAGCATGCCAATTAAGCAAAAGCACTCACTTGGACTTCCTTGTTTTTCTGTGGTTTTCTACTGTAAAAAAATGGATTTCATATTAAACATCCTATTTTCTATTTAGGAAAACATCCAAATTATAATGAAGTTTTGTGATAATACTGAAATTAACACAGTGACAAAAACAAACTTTTGGGATTTAAGAATTCATTTAATAAGAAAATTTATATTTTGTCTTATTTCATTCTAGTGTCTGATTCATAGCTCTCTTGATGAGAGTGTTTCTTCTAGCCTCTGGCCATTATATTTTTTGTTGGGGATGTTTAGAAACTCAATTAGAGAGTCAGCATGTAAAAAGACATCTTCTAGCTGGTTGGTTAGTACATCTTGTCTTGTTACATGTTTCTTAAGCAGATAAAACCCCTTAAACTTACAGTTCATAGAGTCATAGAATGATTTGGGAGGGACCCTAAAGATCATCCAGTTCTAATCCCCCTACTATGGGCAGGGACATGGCCCACTGGATCAGGCTGCTCAAGGTCCCATCCAACATGTCTTTGAACACATCCAGGGAGTGGGCATCCACATCTTTCCTAGGCAACCTGTTCCAGTATCTCACCACCTTCATTGTGAAGAATTTCTGCGTAATGTCTAGTTGCCCTGTTGCAGAAAGGAACAGGCAATGGTCCACTTTGCTTTGAAATACTAATTCTACATTAAATTTATTTTTTAGTGCCATTAAAGAGTAGACATTTTTCAACCAAACTTTTAAAATAGGAGTAGCCTTTTTTATGAGTAGTAGAAAAGTTTTGGGTTTGAGTGGCAGTGTTTCGGAAGCAGGAGGGCAATAGGGGTGGCATGTAGGAGAAGGTGCCAAAAACTTCTTCTATGCCTGACAGAGTCAATACCAGCTGGTTCCAAGGTAGATTCACTGCTAGCCAAAACTAAGCCCATTACCAACAGTGGAAGTGCCTTTGCCACAACATACTTAAAGAAGAAGAAAATAGCCTGTGCAATTGCAGCCAGAGAGAGGAGTGAGAATATATGAGAGAAAAAGAACTACAGACACCAAGGTCAGTGAAGGTGGAGGAGGCGCTCCAGGCACAGGAGCAGATTCTTCCACAGCCCATGTTGAAGACGATGGTGAAGCAGGCTGCCCCCCTGCAGTCCATGGAGGTCCCCAGTGGAGCAGAAACCCACCTTCAGCTTATGGAAGACCCCACACCAGAGCAGGTGGATTCCCCCATGGGATGCCCACACTGGAGCAGGCTTCTGGCAAGACCTATAACCCCACAGAAAGAGAAGCCCCTACTGGAGTAGGATTGCTGGCAGGACTTCTCCCGTGGAGACCCACACTGGAAGAGTCAGTTCCTGAAGGACTGTGCTCTATTGAAGGGACCCACGCTGGAGCAGAGGAAGAGGGTGAGGAGTCTTCCACCTAAGGTTCAAGATGCAGCAGACGCAATGTGTGATGAGCTGACCATGACCCCATTCCCTGTCTTCCTGTACTGCTCAGAGGAAGGAGTTCGAGAAATTGGTAGTAAAGTTAAACCCGGGGAGAAGGGAGAGGTAGGTGGAAGGTGTTTTAAGATTTACTTTTTATTTCTTATTATCCTACTCTGATTTAAGTGTCCTTCTGTCTACCCACAGGCTTTGGTTATATTTTATCTCCTCTACTCAGCTGAGGAGGAGTGATAGAGTGGCTTCAGTGGGCACTTGCTATCTAGTCAGTGTCAACCCACCAAAAGGATCTGTTTAAACCTACTGAAGTCCTATTCTTTCACCTGCAAAGCTCAATGAAATCACAAATTTTGTGTATCCTGAAAGCTGAACATATTTTCATAGAATCATTGAAGCCCTAGTTTGGAAAAGACCTTCAAGATAAAGCCCAACAGTATCTGCCCACTACTAAATCATATCCCTACGCACTTAATCTACCCATCTTTTTAATGCCTCCAGGGATGATGCCTCAATCACCTCCCTGGGCAGCCTGTTCCAGTACTTCATAACACTTTCCATGAAAAAGACTTTCCTAAGGTTTAATCTGAACCTCACCTGGTGCAGCTTGAGGCCATTTCCTCTCAACCTATCACCTGTCACTTGGGCAGAAAGACCAACACCCATCTCTCTACAATCTGCTCTCAGGTAGCTGCAGACAGTGACAAGGTCATTCCTCAGCCTCCTTTTCTCTAGGCTAAACAACCCCAGTTCCCTCAGCCACTCCTCATAAGACTTGTGCTCCAGCCCCTTAGCCAGCTTTGTTGCCCTTCTCTTGACACACCCTAGGATCCTAATGTGTTTCTTGTAGTGAGAAGCCCAAAACTGAACACAGTATTCACAGTATTTTGTGGCTGTCTTCTGCTACAGACTGAAATGGGAAATTCCAGGTGATGGAACCAAAGCCAAAGAAAAAAAAATCTTAACAGAGGAATATCTAAAGAAACAGCAGCAAATCGGAGACAGAAATATGGTCAGCAGTAGAGTGAGCTGTACAGTGTCCTGCCCTGGGAGAAGATTTGGTGTCCTTCTATTGCTGCAGAAATGTAAGGAATGCCCTCTAAAGGTGCAATAAGGTGCATAGAAAAATCCAGATTAGAGCAAACATCAGCTTCTAATAAAATCCATCCCTCTGTGCACAAAGCCTGAATGAACAGGCATGGGATTTACACCTTCCTGTATGTCCTGAAACCCACCTGGCACACAACCTACACAGTGGGGCATGTGTACATCTCACCACCCTCCCAATCCAGGGGCTTCATTCTGCCTTACGTATGCCCTGCAACAGGAGTCACAAAGACTTCGATACAGTAGAATCTATAATCATATTCAGAAAAGCCAACCAAGTTGAGTAGACTGGTCATTTGACATTTTTAACTTAGAATAGCTACCTTAAAACAAACAGAGCAAAAAAAACCCTCCACAAAACCCCAGCCTTGGCACAAAATCAGGACAAAAAACTTGTCCTCTATCAGGAAAAGAGACTTTCTCTCTGTTCAACTTAAAGTACATTGGAAAAAAAACATGCTTGTCGCTCAGTGATTATTACATCTGCAGTTCAACCTCTTCTTTCCAAGTCAAAGCCATAAACTGGCTTATAAGGATGAAGTAGCTGCAGGACAGCACTTGGAAAATGAGGAATATTTTGTTTCTAAATTATAGTTCCTGTCCTGCCATTGGAAGACCTCCATAAGTTTAAGTGTAGATGTATGATTGGGATTGGATAAGTGAACTTCTTACTCTCTTACTAAACTTACTCTCTCTTATTAAAATAATAATGGGAACAAATAATAATTATTATTACCTACAGTCCCTCCTCTGCCACATTTCCACTTTTAATACTAGACATATGGCAGGAAAAGTAACACATTACTCTCTTCTGTACAGAAAGCTTGTACATAGCCCTTTAATATCTATTTTTGACTTCTTTAAACAGTTGATCCACCCCCTAGAATGCATAAATAAATCACTAGAGTAAAACTCTCTCTGCTCAGAGCATACATTGCTCTGAAATTTTTATCATTCATTTTTACTGCCTCACTCCTGTGACTTGTATCGCTCCTATTCAGACCCTAGTTTTAGGGATTTCATAGGCTTTCATTTTTATCTTTGTGTACATTGTGCAGTAGACTTCCTTTTCCTACTGTAGGCATTTTCTCATCTACAAGGCTCCAGAAGCATCTGCCAATGGGATTCCAAATGTTTTTTGCTACAATGCAGAGCAATGTATGCTCTGAGCAGAGAGAGTTTTACTCTAGTGACTTATTCATGCATTCTAAGGGGTGGATCAACTGTTTAAAGAAGTCAAAAATAGATATTAAAGGGCTATGTATCAGGGGATGTGTACAGTTAGTGTTGGCAAATGCCCTTCTATGTACTTCAGATGAGAGTATTTTAATTTATTTATAAACCTCACATACTCCAGAATTTTATTAGTCTGCATTCCACTCCAAAGAGTGCCAAGAGTTCAGAAAAACAAAAATGAGACTACTGGCTACAGAGACTATAAATCCATGCCTCTGGGTGATGGGTGATATCCTCTGGAGGAGAAAACAGTGTCAGGTACATGAGAGAGTTGTTAGCCTTGCAATTAGAGGCATAAAGCAGCACAATGTACACAAAGATAAAAATGAAAGCCTATGAAATCCCTAAAACTAGGGTCTGAATAGGAGCGATACAAGTCACAGGAGTGAGGCAGTAAACATGAATGATAAAAATTTCAGAAACGGCATCTGTAGTCACTCTTACTATGGAGTGAGGCTAATTTCAGTAGGAACATAAACCTTCTGCCTGGTTCCTCTCTCATCTCTGTGCTGCAATATACCTAACAATTCAAAGATAAAACATGATGTTTTTCCTTGTGCCTTCACGACTAATCAGAAATATAGAAGAAAAAATAATTTTCTACAGTCTGTCGTCTGTCACATTTCCATACCTGAGTTTCTCTCTGAGCCAACTGAAGAACTCCCATACCTACGTTTACTTTTCAGCATAGAGTCCAAAGACCAAAACTGCAGAATTCCTTACCTAATGAGTTAAAAATAACTTTTGCTCATTTTGCTAAGCTCACACTTTCAGGTTACAGCATTATTTTCTTCTTCACATTTAAAGAGTGGTGACAAGGATGTTGTAACTGCTTTTTAAACAATAATCTATAGACTCATACCTTTCTTCAGGAGCTATGTCACACTTATGTCATAATGTCTTTCTTCCATGCCTTATTACAAACGTTTCACTCTGTAACTGTCCCGAAGCCTTTAATAGCCACCTGTGAGTCAAAGAACCTGAAATGAAGGAATTTGGATGGTAAGTATTGATATAGCATATCTGTTGCTTCAAGATTTGCTTGTAAGAAACCTGTTACTAAGAAGAATGTAGAAAGGCTATGCACATTGAACTGAGACTTCAGTGTTCCTATAGCCTATGGAGCAATAGCACTGGGAAAAGGAGTAGCTGCCTTTGCATTCTAGTGGTGTGTCTGTCTGCAGAATGCTACCTAGTTTGTGTCTACAACACATACTAAGCATTCAGTAAACCTGGCAGGATTTATGATAGCTCATGTTGGCATTTGGTAACTTCAAGATGAATTCATGTTAGTTTGGTGTCATTTCTGAATAGCTGCTAGTTTTGTAGATACATCTTTTTTAAAAACTTCATAAGAGGATGCCTATTTTACATAAGAAAAAGGCAGACTAAACAAACCAAAATGAGTCTCATGTATCTTAGAAATTATATGCTCAACACAGAATTCAGATCTGCTGCGCAGTTCCATGTTTTAGTACAAACTGACCTTCAATTTATTTAGCTGCAAATATGTCAAATATAAATTCATCAAACACCTATCAGTGGCAAGGGAGAGCAAAAAAGACGTGAACTAGGATTTGCACTGCAGAAAGAAGAAACTGCATCTTCACACCAAGGAATAAATCTGTTGGTAATAGAGTGATATTAAGCCAAGTAGAGACAGGAACCATTTTCTTTCAAACTGCATTCTACTTTCTGACTAGCAAATTTCTGAATGAAAATCAGAATGGGCTTTAATTTTAATTAATTATAATTTTGATCTCACATAATTCAAAGAAAACTGTATAATCTCTGGAAAGTTACCTGTAATAAGACAGTCCTTGAAAATGAGATAGGGAAGGAGATCTCAAGAGATTATCTAGTCCAATACTTTCTTCAGAGCTGGAGAAGCATTCTTTCATTGTTCATGTCAGATGTTTGTCTTCCATGTTCAGTAAAATGCATGGTGGGATAAAACTTTAGGGAGAATGGCAGAAAGAAATGCTCTTCTCAGATACGGTCTAAGAACTAAATTACAGGATGCACTCCACTACAAATTCTATTCTTTGAAGATGACTACGTAGTGGAACACAAAGCTCACGTCTTAATGTCCTGCAGTGCTTCTTCTGTCCCTCTCTTTCCAACTCAAAATTATTCATTACTAAACTTTAGGCCCAGTTTCTCCACTTCTTTGCAGATTTCTAAGAAAAAATATGTGATATTCAGTATTCAGATGGCTAAAGAAACTGAGAGCTACAAAAGGCTTTGAAGATTTAAGTTCAGAGTGGAAGATGAAAGCCCCAAGTCTCTTTTTTTTTCCTGAATCTATTTGTTGTGAGACGGACAGGAATAAATGTTCATTTTATTCCTTTCATCCAGAAGACTAGCAGTTGTATTAGCTCTTGCTACATCCAGCTAGATAGCACCATGCTCTGTTGGTTGGCATGTTACTACCTCTAGGAGAACTTTACTCATTGTCTACTATTTCAGTTCTCCTGGCCTTTTTCTCTGCGCTCAGAAGAAGTAGATCTTTGACACACAACATTGTTTAAGCTTGTCAATTTCACCAATATAAGAAAAAAAATAACTAACTGAGCCTTCTGAAACTTGTCTTTCTGGCATTGCCTTTTTTAAGTTAACCATGCACATGAACAGATCTAAAACCACTAAGAAAGCTAATATTCATCTGATTGGTGCTCCCACAGGATCCAAACAAAAGTCACATTCAATTTTATTTCTTCATGGATTATTATATACATTCTAATAATTTATATATCTCAATGCCAACAAATGTGTTTATGGCTCACTAGCCAAAATTTAGTACCATAACAGTCTGATAGCTCACCTCTTACTATAAGGTTTATCACTAATTAGGAAACCAAGTATGCCATGCTAAGTACCCTTTTGTCATATGATCTGACTGGCAGAGAACTTGCTAAGCTGTCAGTTTTCTGGAAATATAATACTTCTCATGCACTTTATTTCACCTATGCTAACATTATTGGTGTCAAATAGCTGGCAAATGAACTAAGGCAAAATTAACTGAGTTCCTTAAAAATAACAAGAATACTGAAACCAGGCTGACAATATGTATCTTTAAAAGCTAAAAGTTAAATGTTCTGCTTTCTTTTTCTCAACAAATTCAGAAAGAAAGCATGAAAAAAGTTGTGCTTAGACAGAGAAGAGGCTTGTTACATTTTCCAGTGGAATATAAATACTAAGTAAAATCAGTTAGGCAAAGGCGAATTTATTGCATGTTACACACTTAATGTGGTACTATTTGCAGAACTGCTGCTACACCCAATAAGAGTGAAACCCCAGTACTTCTCTGCTACTCACTGAAGCAGTAATTAAACTTTCAATGTGATATCTGATGCATGTCCTAACATATTTGTAGTTGCACATCTATGTATAGCAGCCTATTAGCAGTTTAACCCTATTTCAAATTACTATGCAGCTCAACTAAGCTGTTTATTTTCTGTCTATGACTGAATAATTGGTATAGAATTAGTGGAACCCATTTAGGCTTGCTGAGAGCCTGGTCCAATACTTCTTAGTCTTAGCTATTTTGGTCAGAAATCTATTCTCAGTAATAAGTAGACTGAAAAAAATACCTTAATTACAAGCACAAATAAGGTAACATCCCAGCCGAAGACGCATTGTTAATGACAAGTACAAAGATAAGGATAGCACAAAAGGTTTTTTAAAAATCCAGTCTTCTAATATGGACCCAGCATATTTTCTTCCAGTCAATTTTTTTGCATAGTTCAGTGGGTAATTATTGACGGCCCATGCAACATTAATTTAAAAATTTTGTTTGTTTGTTTCTGCAATGCAAAGCCTCATTGAATGATTCCAGATCTTTGGAAAACGGAAGAGTTTACCAAGATGTAAACCAGGAGTAAGAAAAAATTCTCTGCACAAAAACATGTAGGAGCAACTGCTTACCTCAGCAGAACTATGCTGCTCAGAGACCACCTTTTTAAAGGACTTTGTGGCTTGCCTTTCTTTGAATAAATGTAATTCACACCTTATCTGTCTATCTGTAGGATAATGCCCAAAGCTGATCTGTGCTTGATGTGCAAATGCTAGGTCTATCATTTGCATGCAAAAATGATATGCAGAGACCTGTTTGCACTTACATATGTAGAAGATGACATTTTAAAAACTGGCTCCTAGAAACATTCCTTCTGTGAATGTTATGCAGCCATCTGTACAAAAGTAGCAACCAAATACTTTGCCATCAGTAGTGTTACCCTTTCAGATATGACTAGTTGAGAGGGTTTTTTTGTCCAAACTCCATTACAACAGAAAACTGTTATTTTGACTAGTACAATTTTTCAACATCACGTTAAATACACTGTTGATTTTCAGCTGAATCCTTTGTTTCCTCACCATTGCCAAATTTGATTGATCCAATAGATGCTAAGCATGTTCAGGCCCTGAGACTTCAGTTTTCTCTGTGGTACTATGTTCAGGGATTCTTGTGACACATCCTAGCAGCTCTACAAGAGAAGTGTGATTTCTTGAGGGACTATAGTTTATGAAAAGAAACATTACCTCAGATAACACCACAGCATTTTGGGAGAGGAAAAAAAAAAAAAAAGATTCTTTTTCTTACACGACTTCCAAAAGAATTTAATAAAAGGAAAGACTTTCTCTCCAGTCCATGCCAGTGAATCTAAAAATCCAAACCTGTCACATAATAGTGCATCATTCTTCCAGGTGGGACCTGTGCCAAGACTAAGGTCTTTTTATTGTGGCAAACTGTCAAAAATACTTCCTTGCATTAAGATTGATGTAGTGTCAGCTGCTCAAAACAGGTACAAAATGGTCTGCACTCAGCTTTCAATGAAGTGTGTTGCCACTTGACCAGGGAGAAAGGCATGAAGGGCAAGACCTCAAACAGTGACAACTACATATGGCATCCCTGGGTCATGCACTTTGCAACATGCTCAGTATGATAAATCTGTCAGAGGCTAAACTGCTGAGATTCTGCAGTATGCCCAGATACAGATATTAAATAGGCATGCTGCATTTTGCATCTGACTCAAATAACCTAAACACAGGTGATGGCCAGTAGGAGAACCCTTCAAAGAGTCATGTAAAAAGGAGCATGGCCGTTTTCCAAAATCTGCTGAAATAGCACACATGCCAGGACAGGTG
Organism: Piaya cayana; assembly: GCA_013389865.1. Taxonomy (NCBI): domain Eukaryota; kingdom Metazoa; phylum Chordata; class Aves; order Cuculiformes; family Coccyzidae; genus Piaya; species Piaya cayana. The sequence continues at coordinate 125,898 of WAAB01005339.1, forward strand.
TTCTCTGCCTCCACACACTGCACCAGAGGAATTAATTAGAAAAGTGGAGGAGTGACTTCTATTTGTCATATTAATCTGTGAAAATACTCACTCCACGTTCTCCTTCCTCATATTTTATATGAGATGGAGGTTGTGTGTGCACATGTATACACAGATCAGAGTCTTGGATGGGCTTTTTTCAGTGAAGCATAATCAGTTTTGTGTTCTTTCAACTTCCTGCTGGGGAAAAAAACACAAAAGCAACTTTTTACACTTGATCTACAAATTTAGGACAAATTTTGCTCTAAGTTACACTAATACCAGCATCTGTTGAAACAAGTAGAATTTTATCCATGAATCAGAAAAAAAGAACTATTCCTCCTAAAGAAATGTTGCTGCAAGCAAACACCTTTTAGAAAGAAATTTTGCATTATACTTTACCTGCAAAACGTCTCCAGAGACTGAAGGTCCCTGACAACGTCTATGGTCCCATTAGGAGGAGATATTTAAGATTTGTGATTTTTTTCTCCTCTTTCTTTCACATCTTGCTTTATTCTTTATGAGAATGCTGAACTCAGGAATAGAAGAGTCTTAACCCACTCTGGTAATGCTTTATTCTCCCACCCTACTTTAATGGTGTTTTACACATACTTTCTGCACAGGATTGTATACAATTTTGTACACAATTACTGCACAGGATGCAAGATAATGACAAATCAGGCTCTAGAAGCCAGTGGATTTGAGATTTTTCTTTTGTATATGTTTGAAAGATGCATTTAGGTGCCCATTCTTCATCTAGCAGCTGAAACCAGTCAATGATGCTTTGGTTTTGCTTTTAGAAACTTTTCTAAGTCAGGTTTTAGTGACAAAGGACACCAGGTAGGTGACAGCTTCTATGAAGTATAAGCTTAAAATCATTCCCCTCTCTCCAGGCTGACATGCATTTCCATAGAAACAGAGGTGGAAATGATCCATTAGCATCTATGAGTCAATTCAAACTATTAGTGGTCAATTTCTGTCACAGAAAAGAGTGTGAATTAGTGAAAGTGAGAGTTTTAAAATGACCCTTAAAATACCTTTAATGTATTTTTCTGCACTTGTCAGGCTAGGTCTCTTTGGAACACAGTCACAAAGGCATTTTGAGAGAACAGAGAAGCAGAGGAGGATGAGAACTCCAGATCACATGCAATAGCTCTCAGTAAAAAGTAAAACAAAAGGCAGGTGAAACTTTGGAGTTCTAAAGACCCAAAATTAAAATGCTAATTTAAAATTGCAGAGACTTGTTTTTTAAATAGTGACTTTTAAATATCTTTCTTTGAAAACCAAATACTCCAGGCCCTTTAGCAACTGCAACTATAGTTTTCAAGAATTCACTTTCCTTGGAAGGTACAATTACAGGAGAGAAGCAGCAGTCTAGGTCATGGGGATATTTTGTTACTAATCATATATACCACGATATGTTGTTTTACCAGTGCAGCCTACCCCCAAATACATGAAAGAAGAAATTCCAAAGTACCTTTTGCTATGCGAATTGCAGAATGCTGAGCTATAAGAATGCTAGATTTGAGGTCTCTTGAGATTATGGTTTAGCAGCGTGGTACAGATACTGAACCTCACATTTCACATTTCTTTTATTGTGGTGAAGTTCCATTGCCATTAATGACATTACTCCTTCTTCCTAAGCATGAGAAGCTTCCTTTGTGGGTAATTAGGGCAATCAAAACCAGTTTTGCATTGGCTGCTTTCAAGCCTAAGTGTGCATGTGTTGTGCTCTATTTACACATTACATCAACCACAATATTCAACAGCCAGTTTTGCTGTTGTGTCTTTGTATGCAGTTAAAAGTCTGTATGTTCTTTCTGGAGTTCATACCCACCACACAAGGCTTTAAAAACATCAACTATGTTTCTGTACTGCAAAATCATACTTCAACTTGCAACGTTTCTGCACAGCAGTTTGGATGCCTAGGGCTTGGTCCTTCTCTCTTTGGATGAGTTTCACTCCTGCTGCAGATGGTTAAAGGATGAAAATTACATGCCTAGTACTTTCTTTTTTCAGGAATTCTGCCTTATTTCTACAGTGCATTGATATAAAGGTCAAATTCCATCAGCTTCTGCCAGAGAATTCTCTGAATTTTGTTCTATTTTCCAGGACACAAAATGAAGCAGTATACTTGCCTTAGAAAAAATGTTTCAAATTTTGGGGGATTTGTTAATTTCTTTTCTTCAAAAGAAGTGTTACCATTGTAAAGTATTTGTGGATTTCTGTACTTAGCTCCATTTTTTTCAGCATTTAGTCTTCAGCATTGGGTTGAGTCCTTTTTTTTCTCTGTCCCCAAAGCTCTCAGAAGCGAAAAAGAACATCATGTTCCTGTGGACTGCCCAAGACACATGCTTCACAGCTGTGCCAAGTTTGCAGCTGACCAATTGGCCTACATTGCAAGAAGACTCATTTTCAAAATTTACAATCGTTTTTTTTAATGCGTGCCAGATAGGCCAATTCTCTGTGAGACTTCTTTGATTTTATTGACGTTTAGAGCCTCATCCGGTTCCCAGTGAAGTCAATGGCTGTCTTTCCAGTCCTTATAGAAGGATTTGGATAAATCTTGAAGTGGGCAGGACTGTTTCCTGTCACCTATTTGACGCATTGAGACATTCGGAAGATCATTGGCTTCCACTGCATAATGGCATTTATCCTGGACTTTAAAGGAATTGCATGATCTTCAAAAGTAGCTACAAAAGAAAAGGTGGCAACTGGCTTAAAGTAAAAAAATTCCCTAATGTTAAGCCTCTTATGGAAATGGTAATACTAATAATGTTACTGATTTGTTTCAGAAATAATGTGTGCCTTTTAGAGAACTAAGTCCTTCTCCCTTAATATAGTGACTTTCTGGGTGAAGAAAGTGGACAAACAAGCAAGTGCTGGACATCTTACCTAAAATATCATGATGCGATTTCATTATCAGAACTTTCATAACAGTGGAAGCAGGCATAATTGAACCATAAAATGTATTGATTAAGGTTTAATGTCTGGAACTATTTCAGACTGAACATTTCAGTTTACATTGCATATAACAGATTTCTTAAAATCATAATTTGCAAAGATGAAATCATAAGCTTGGAAGACTCCAAACCCACATGATATCTGTGTCTGTAGCCAACAGCAGCACCCACTCTGCAGTGTAAAACCAGCAGGGCAGCAGCAATGTTCATATACATATTTGTACACGTATGTTAGAATACAAGCACAAAAAGCTTGTATAATGTACATGCTCTGATGTCATTTTTCTGCTGTGTACAAAGAAAGAGAAAACAAACAAAAAAGCCCAAGTGGACAGTTTAGGGCTTTTTGTTCCAATCACTCACCAGACTATGGGGAGGAAATGAAAGAAAATGAAGCTGAACAATTCCTTTTCCTGGTTGCTAGGGAATTACTTTTCAGCAACAAGAAGCAGCATCATATCAATATGGTATATGTAGGTAGGAATGAAGGAGGCAAGTTATGCTATTTTCTAAAATAACTGGACTTTCTGGTACTCTACTTTTCTCTCCCCATCTCAGTGTCATCCTCCATCTCTGGAGTCATTATAAGGATGCACACAGGAGAGGCAGAAACTATAAAGATACATTGTTACAAGAATATAAAAGAATATTTGCCCCATAGAAGAGGTGACACGTACCATTTCTTCTCCTATCCTTCTGGAGAAGGTTCACAAACACCTAACAATTCCAGTACATTTGAAGCTGTCACTCTCACAGCTTTCCTGTATCTGAATTTAGCATTGGGATCCTTGATTTCCTGACCCGGCAGATCTCCATGCATGTTACTTGGACTGTTCACTCCAGAAAGTTTTTGTAGTAAGACTCCTGAAACAAAAAGACATAGAAAGTCATTTATTGCAGGCACAAAGGCAGATGACTTGTCTGAAGAGAAGCTATTTTACTGTGACACATCGCAAAAAGTTCTTAGTGATGAAGTCTACAGGAACATGAAATGCTACACCAAACAGAAACGTGGGAGGACCACTTGCAATGCTCACTGCCCTTGAAAATAGTCTATATGGAATAATATTGGTATAAAAGGCAAAATCTGTAAGTATAATGAGTCCTTTCCATCTCTGCTTTCTCCACAATCTAACATAACTGAAAATGCAGTTAGAAAAACTGGTTAAAAGTATGGAACATTTTTCTGCACTTCTGTTGAAAGAAAGGAAATGCTACAAAATCAGTTGAGAGAAGCACTAAATCTAAACCCAAGCAATCATGGAAGAAGTGACATTAAGCTACAAGAAGAAAGGAAGAACTGATCTTCCTCCAAAAAGCAAGAAAGGAAAGAATAAAAATCTGTCACTGCAAAGGTTAACACTTGATAGTTTTCTCTCTAAAATAATTTTAATTTCTAGTTGCATTGTTTCCAAAAGAGGGGGAAAAAGGTCAGTTATAGAAAGACAATGAGATCATGCTGCCTCAATTAAAAGGAGAACAGAAGGCCAAAACTAGGAAAATCAATAGCCCAAGACCCCTGGACAAGTTTCTTCTAAGGCAGCTTAGAGTCATTCAATGTATTCTCTCTTTATGTTGCTTTTACTCTAATTGCTCCCAATATGCTCACCTCCATTACCACCCCTGCACCACCTAGACAAAAGATGACTGTAATGAGAAGGATTAAGAAATGACTTCTTATGAACCACTAATTCTGAGGATCTGCAAAAACTGGATTTTGTCAGTATACCAGGAATGCAAAATATGAAAAGAAGAGAAATCTGCCTCAACTACTGGAGTCAGTCCAGTGGCTATCTAATGTAGCAGTCACTGTTTATTGTATACTACAATATCATTCAAACATTTGTGTAGACCAACATTTTGAAATCTTAGGTACTGAGTAAGCACAAAGAAAAGTATCCTATCCTTGGATCAGGAATTGTAAGGTAAAATGAGTGTCCTGAGGATATAGTAATCAGGGAGGCAGCAGCTAGCACACTCATCAAAGAAAGGGGCTGAGAAACAGGCCACAGGCCACTATTTCTGCTTGACATTTCACTTAAACAGCTGATACTGTCCATGGACTTAGCAAGACATTTAGTCATTTCATCCCCTTATCTAGACACGGGTGGCTCATACAGGGGGAGAATCTGATCATGAAAACTGCAAAGTGCGAAAGTGATGCAAGTAGTATGGTTGTGCGTGCATCTGTGTGAGGGGGAGATCATGTCATATTTTTTGGCTTTTGCCTGGAAGGTTCTTTGCTATTACCTGCATTTCTATTCTACAGTAGTGCCAAAACTCTACAAGGGGCAATACTTGAAATTAATTATCCTCTGCGTGCTGTGTTTCACCAGGTGAGTTAGGTATCAATAGACTTTACTTACTTCTTGGAAATACCCAGGTGAGAGAGTGGTTCTGGGCTGCACAGATGACAAACAGATAACCGGACTGTAGGGCTTCATTCTTCTTTACTGCCTACCAAATACGCCCGTGAAATGGAAGGCTGCATGAAAATACCCTTAGGACACTGCACCAAGGATTACTAGGACAGCATTCGCTTGCCCCTACAGTCACCAGATTGGCACATACAGTCACGATGATGATCTTTAATTGGAAGCATGAACCTAACTGCAGGACAAAGGTAAATGGCTCCAGAATGCAACAATAAAACTGGCTCCTCTGAAATACTGATTATGGAATCCCCTTTATAGGAATATTTTTTTTAATTATCCAAATTTCTTTCTTAGCTTACTTGTGACAATGGACTTCTGAATCCTGTAACAGAAGCAGATAAACAGTCAACTAATAAATGAATCGTTGTTTCAGAAATAATATTTGGTTCCATATGACTAACAATTTGCTTGGGAAGTGGCTGATAAAAATCATAGACACAGAAGAGGAGATTGTCAGTATTTCCTTGCTGAATTATTTTTACTTTCAACACTGCCTCAGCTAATATTCACACATTGTCCACGGAAGAATTCCATCTCTCTTTTTCAGAGATAAGCATATCCTCAGCCAAGATGTTCTCATAAAAGATTAAAATTCCCTCCCATATCAACAACAAATTAGTCATTCATTTTCACACTGTCGCACTCTGGAATCAAAAAATATAAATTATTAACTGTTCTTATACTCCATTTACAAAAGCAACTATGTTAGTTAATTGCTAATTTGAGCATGGCTTATAACAAAGGAGAAAATGTACTGTAAATGTCAGCACTCAACTATACAAAGTGGATTCTACCAGGACAATATTAGTACTTAGCAATGAGATTTGGGGAACAGTTCTTCATAAGAATAACTCTTAATATAAAAAAGATTTGCTGACAACTTCTTTATCCAATGTGGTAGTATAAAAATGGATTAAGGCATTTAGGACACTGTTTATGCATTATGTATCACTTATAACTAAAACTATATTTTGTTCCCTCCTAGAGTGGAGAGTACTTTTATTGGTATACAGGAATCATAGAATCATAGAATCATTGAATCACCAGGTTGGAAGAGACCCACTGGATTATTGAGTCCAACCATTCCTATCAAACACTTAACCATGTCCCTCAGGACCTTGTCTACCCATGCCTTAAACACCTCCAGGGAAGGTGAATCAACCACCTCCCTGGGCAGCCTGTTCCAATGCCCAGTGACCCTTTCTCTGAGAAACTTCCTCCTGATGTCTAGCCTAAATCTCCCCTGGTAGAGCTTGAGGCCATTCCCTCTTGTCCTGTCCCCTGTTACTTGGGAAAAGAGGCCAGCTCCCTCCTCTCTACAACCTCCTTTCAGGAAGTTAGTTATTTCAGGAATATAGTTACATGCACTAGTTATACTTACATTCAGTGTAAACTATTCCACTTGGAGTTATCATGCAACATAATGGACATATGTTAATAAAACATATCAGCATTTTTCTGGCATAAAAGAGGGCTGTACCTGCCTCTTAAAGTTTCAGTTCTGTGAATTAAAAATTATATTCAAAGATTAAGACATCCCAGAGAATGTACATTCTTCTTCTTTATTCATAAATCAAGCTCCCATTGGATGGAGTTGGTGATCTGTCACAGTGCCCCACCAAGATAGTGTCCAGCTCTTCTGCAAATAAGAAGCTCCAGCACTCAGCCTGTGGCCAGGTGCATGGAACTGACTGCAAGCACAGAACTTTATACATTCTGCTCAGACTATGGCATAAACAAAGGCTAGTGAGAAGACAAAACTGCTTAACTGCCAAAGACTGACCCATTGCCCCAGGCCTATATTCCATAGACACATAGGTAAAGAAGGAAGTTGTACACTTATTCTGCTGCTATAGATCAGGTGCAGGATAAAATTGATACGCAAACTGTGAGCTCACCTGCCACAAACTAGTCTATGCAGACTCCCAGCATGTCTCTCAGCTTTGCACTGCTCTCCTCCAATAGATCTGTGTGTTGGTTGATGGATTACGGAACAGAATTTACCATCACTAGCTGGAATCTAACTACCACACTTCAATAGTCTACCACATTGCACCACTGAATTAAGGTCACATATGCACATTAACCCCAACAGCAGTTTCCAGGGAGAACAAAGCCTCCCACAGAAACAGCACTGCAATAGTTTCTGGGACTGGGCATGGGCATGAGCAGTTTCTGTACTTAACACAGAGGGAGGCACTGACTGGCCTAAGCCTTTCACCTTCCTGTCACCACATAGTTCTCCAAGGTGGTCCTCTCTTTGCAATACTTACTCCAAAGGTAAGTACAGATTGGGCCTGGATCCCACTGATGCATCTATCTACAGGGCATAAGCCAATAAAAATTGAGAGCTATGGATCACATCTGTTACTGTGAAGACACCCCTGTAGCAAAACTACTAAAGAGACCTGTCTTTTTTACTTGAGATGGTGAAAGAGGAATTTTGTCCTTTTTCTATAATCACACTGGCTTTATCACCCAGCATAAGCAATCTCAAGGAGGTCTCCTTTGACTGAGACAGACAGGGCAACACACTGAATATCCTGCTCTCTTCATGGAGGGAGGGAGGACTCTTCAAGAAATACTGAGACTTCAAAATGAATACTGGCATGGGAAGTGAAATCTATTTCAGAACACCTCCAAAAGTTGTCTCCCTTCAGCTTTTTCTTACCAAGGCTCACTAAGATTCCATGCAGTGCTTATATGATATGAAATATAGCACTGTAGGAAACAAGTTCTCCAGGCTTACTGGAATTATTTAAATCCTGCTTTAGCTGTTACATTACTGTATGGGACCCAGATACACAGATCTAGCATCCATCCAGTCTGCCCCTATTTCCACTACAACTGGTGGAAGAAAATCAAGTTTGTATTATAAAATAACAATCCTTTTAGAGAATTATAAAGCTTTATTAAAAACACAGAATATAGGATACTTTCCAACTCAAAATAAGGTAGGGCTCACAGTACACTGTAAAGAATATCCATAGGGTATAAGCACCTTGACTTTTCTTTTGAGTATTCTAAACAACAAAAAAAACAAAAAGACAGGAGAAACTTTCAGTGATTTAAAAATGACATAACTCACCAGGCCATGTATCCCCCCTAGCTCTCCTGCATGTAGAACTATGGGGTATCGTGTACAACACAACACGCAATATTCCAATATTCACCCAGGCCTCTCTCTACCTCTCTCTGCTGAAAGTAGAAATGGTTGCCCAGGGCAACTGCTTACAACATTTTTCACAAGTGAATCTACCGTACATGTCCCTCAATTTCTATGTAGCTTACATTAGCCACATTTTTGTTTTCCAGTTTATTTCATTTTGCTGTTACTACAGGCAACTGAGAGCCAGTTGTAGCTAAGCTAAGGCACATAAGTCATGAAAGACACATTATAGGTTTGCCCAGCTTGGAGTTTCTCTGGGTGACACTTTAGTCATGAATATCTAAATTACATTTATTGCCTAATTCTCTAAAGGCCTGTGTGGTAAATGCTGTACAAGCATGGAGACAAGCCAACCTTCAGGGACATTGGCCCTCCCTGCACCACCATTTTATGCCTCCTGGCCTTCAAGAAAAAAAACAAATCATAGTGCTCAGCTGCTGCAAGGCAATATGAGATGAGGGATTTGCTTCCCACAGTCCAGTCCTGTGGCAGTTTTGAGTTTAGTCATAGACAAGAACAACCACAGTTGCTTTAGTAGCACTTCCTCTCATCAGCTTCCAAGAAAATGTTTGCTGTACCAGCAGTTCTTCTCTCCTGCATTTAACTATTTCTCTTACTTCACCATATCACTCTGTTCCCACAGTCTATACATTTTGCATTTTGTTCCCAATACTCAATCCATTAGCATCTGCTGTTTCTTTTATGACCTTCTCTCTAGAAAGACTAGCAAAACTCAACCCCTTTTTTACTGTGTTACATTCAAGGCTTTTTATGGTTGCTGCTTTCTCAGTCAATTTCAAAACTGAGTTCAGCTATTTTTTTACATCTTCAAGGCTGTCACAAGATCACTCTGAGATCTGACTTATGATATGACACAGTTAATGAGCTACAAGTTCCCCAAATTCCTTTACTTTAAAAAGTGATGCCTCAGGAAACAGGCCGAAGGGCAGTCCTGCCTCTTAAGTTGGTTACCCTACCATAAGACACAATTGCATCACATCAAGGCACCCCTTCTCAGTAGCAAGTTGCATGAAGGAACTGCACTTCATAATAAAGTTCTTGTTTCAGGCAGCTGGCACACACAAACAAGGACAGTGAGGGGCCAAACCCTTCTCCAGACACTCACTTTCATCATGGTCTGAGGGATCATGGTAACTCTGCAACAGCCACTAACTTTTGTTTGGCATCCAAACCTATGCTCATCCTAAAAAAACAAAACAAAACCTGAACCTAACCTCTTACACCAGTAACAAATAAGGCTGGAGACTATGTGGCTCTGTTCTAGGTACATTTCCTTCTCATGTAAAGGTTATTGGGAGTAACAGAAGTCATACAGCAGTGAAATACTACTTACATGAAACATGCAACTACAATCTAGAAATTGGTAGGTAATGGGTAGACACTACCATCCTTATCTTTTAATTTATATTCTTTTCCTTAAACACCAAACCTTACTTTAAAACTGTGGTTTGCTGCCATACACACTTTCCTTTGTGGTTTAACAGATAAAGTCAGAATGGGAGGAGGTTTTACTGCTTTTGCTGCATGTAAAAACACCAAATTATTCTGTTATTCTGAGGCTCACTGATAGTAAAACAATGACAACTGAACATCAAGGATAGCGTTTTCTTGTTCTGCCAGCAACAGAGTGCTTCTTTGGTTGGGTCTTTCAGTTTAGCAAATTATTGATGCAATTGTCTTGATACAACCACTTCAAGTCTTTACCTTCTTTTTTTCCCAAAAAATAACATCCTTCTTTTCCCTATTTTTTACTTCTACAATGAAAGTAGTTTCTAAACAACTGTTCAGTTTATATTGTAATATACTATCATACATGCATTTGTCAAATCCTATTTTTGACTAACTAAAAAGGTGTCCTAGCAACATACACCAAATAAATACTCTTATACAAATGTCACATGTAATATACTGACTTTATTACATTCCAAATGAAAATAAAAGCTATTCCATCTTTATAGAATCAGACTTGCAGAACTATTTAGGTTGGAAAGAACCTCTGAGGGTCATCAAGTCTAGCCTCTCCAATTTCCTCCAAGAAGGATTAGCTAATATAGCTAACTCAACACATTTTATCATGTAAACAAAAGACGGTTCCAGACACAAACTGCTCATATAATTGCTTGCTTTACTCTGATATTTACACTAACACCCTACTCAGCTGGCACAGTTAACAATCAATTACATGTGTGTATGTGTTTGTCCACATGTGCACTGAGAAGACCCATGATGAATGATCCTGTCCTACAGCTGCAAGGTAACAATGGCACTGTTAGTTTCACTTGCTGTTGCTACCATGAAAAAGGAGTAGGTATGAATAACAAAGACAGTCTACTGCCAACCATGTCCTGTTGAAAAAGTGAGGCAAATGTTTTCAGTCTTCTCAGCTGACATGTACAAAAGCCTGATTTTCTAAGGTGTAGCTCACAGCATCTATATTATCATTTTGAAAGCTATCCTGTTATGTGACAATATCTGCAACAAACATGTAGAAGCCCTGTGGCTGTGACGTTAGCAACAAAATGCCATGATTAACCATCTTGCAAATTTGTCTCAAAGTTTAAAAACTGTAATAGCTGTGGTCTATCAGATTAACAGTAAAATGTATTAATTTATTGCTGCAATAAAAAAAGAACAATTTCTTTGTCCCAGGCAGCAGAACGAAACCAATTCAGTTTTCTTCTGGCCCTGAACACCTACTAGCTTCACAGGATGAGCCCAAATTTTGTATTTGCTTATTAGTGCTGTAATTGTTAGAGATGCCACTCAAGATGTATTTTATGTAGGAGCAACAGCACAGGCTGTCAGAATTTGGATTATTCATGCCCATATTGTAGTGAATTTTGCAGGCTCTGCAAAAACCCTAAACTGGCAAGCTTTGCAAGGCTTGGTCTTGCACCTTATGCACTTTCCAAGAGAAGGGAAGGTTCAGTCTATCACGCCCCTATATTGACAATTACTGTGATAAGTGACTCCTCTGAATAATTGAGGAGCACTGAACATGCAGAGGAGGACTTACTCATACATTTGATAAAAAGCAGATGTATGTTTATGTAATTTTATGTGGTTGAAAGATAAACACAGACGTTGCATTTGCAGATATTATATATATAACACTATTTTATCAATTACACTGTGCTTCACACATGGTAAAATAATGCCTACTTATTTGCATTAATAGACTGTAGATAAAAAAATATTACACATTTCAAAAGGCCTCTTAACTAAATGTAAATTCTCATACATTTAAGTAGACCAAATTACAAGACTAGAGAAAAAGATTACACAGAAAGTCAACTTTCAGATGAATGAAAATGGTTGGGGTTTGTAAGCAAAATATTTTGAAGACTTTTCATGAGCACAAATTATTTTCTGGCTGTGTGATTTGCACATAGAAATCTTGTTCTCCACTACTTTTCTGTTTTAGAAATGTTCTCCAATGCAAACTAAAGAAACTTCTTGTTAACAGAGAATATTGCAGAGCTAAGGCTCTCTGCTTTTCCCTTCTGCTGGGAGCAGAGAAGCAATTTCTGTGCCACTTCACTTCTGGTGGGAAAATTTAGTTAAGAGGAAGCGTGATTTCTCAGGGTTGTGTGATCTTCTGATAACTGATATATACATAGCCATGTATATGGCTTACAGAGCCATGAGAGGCCTCTGGTGGTCTTCCATTCCTCCTCTCAAGCCAAAGCAGGACAATCAGTATCTCTGCCAGATAGCTGTTTGACTAGTCTTCATAAAAACCTTCAGTGATGGAGATTCCATCACCTCCTCAGTCACTTTGTATCTTGAAGAATGCAAAAAGGACTCCGATTTCCTCCACATCATAAATGAATCATACTGGAAATGTCTATTAAGGGAGATCTGATTAGCTGAGATACCAACATTTATTGCTGATGTCAGGGATTTGGTCAGATAGACGCCATTCTATCTTGCCCACAGAACTGAAATAAATTCAAATCAAATCATGCTGTGATGCCCAGCATGACTGGCATGCTTTTAATCAACTTTCTTCCAGTTTTAGATGAAGGATGTCAGGCTTACTTCTCTGATTCTTAGTATGACAGCACGCTTTGCTCCTTTATTTTTCCTGAATTCCTCCATCTTATTTTTAGCTTATTCTTCTCCTTTATATGCTAAAATGCTGCTAAGCAGTGAAGCAAGTTGCTTTCCATGCTACTGCTTTTTCTTCTGAAACACACTTACAACCGTGCTATCAGGTACCAATATTTTCTTTGTCCTTGCTATGACATGAAAACATCACCATTCACAGTCTTTGACACTTGTTCTTCTTGTGATCAATTTTATTTATTTTGTGTTTAATTCATGTCTAAAATAACTATGGACAGTTTCTCCTGTTGTTTTCCTGAGTTCCCACTATGGTCACTCCTTTGAGAATTTCACAGGAGTCATTAAGTAATGTGCACTAGTAGAAAAGCATAGTTACACTGTACGAATTTTCATCTTTTGGAGCAAAAAAGAATGTAAGTGTTGATTCTATTTCAACTTCAACCTTTAAATCAGCTGGATGAAACCCCACTGCTGCAGATGATATGTCACACATCACAGGACTCTGCTCTGAACTTAGTAAATTACATATGCCATTAGCATTCATCACAATTAAGGTGTATTCCAAAAGAACTTCCCTGCATAGTTTCCTCAGCCTTTGCCCACACTATCCCAGGAGATCAGAATCAGCACTGATAAAATCCATTAATCTAGGTATCTTACTTACAAAGGGATTTGTCTTGATATCTTAGAAGAAACAGAAGAAAATCTCTGTGCTTAAAATATGCAAGCAAAAAAAAAAAACCCAACAAAAACAATTTGCCACCTGTAGTGTAAGACAACTGATGCTCTGTGAACTCTGCTTTCCCTACAGCCCCTCTGAGAGTGCGTGTTTCCCTCTCAGTTTCCATACTTCAAAACTTCCTAAGATCAAGCTGATTTTTTTTTTTTTGCCAGAGGAAAGGGAACTTCCAAGAACTCTCCAGTGCTGCATGACTTTTACCACAGAAAGCTTACCCAAAGGTAAGAGGCAAAGGCTCAAAGCACCTGACCACGACTAGTACTGAACAAAAGAATGTCTCACTTTTTATTGCATTCCACTAAGCAGCCTCAGGCAGAAATGCTCAAGAGATCTCCTGACAGATGGAGACTACAGTTGTCTTCCTTAGCAAGGACAAGTGGTGCATAGCTTGTACCTTGATATACCTGTCCTTTACCCAATATTTCACCTTTCTGTCTTTACTTCTTTCCACTTGACAATCCCTCCTGTTTAAATGTTGCCTCAATGACCTATCCTTTCATTCGAGAATGTCCTTCTCAACAAATCTACACCTAATCAAACATGTCTATATGCATTACATGCACTCTAAGCTTTATATGCAAAAGCTTTATGCAGTCCTTAAGACCTCCCAGAAAGTAGCTGAAGAAGGAATCCAGGTTTTGAAGTTGTGCACCCTCCTCTTTATCGAGCTTTACACCAGAGTACTGCTTGCCAATGTTCTGTTCCTAGAGCAAACCTTATTGCATAGCCTTCACCTACCAAGATTAGACATAGGAAATGATTCCTGGAGACACTGGGATAATGCTGGGGCCTGTGGGGAAATGGATGTAAGGGAGCTGGAGTGATCTTGAGACAGTAGTCACAACAGACCTGATAACAAAGTCAGCAAGGGATGCAACAAAGCATCCTGCTGCTATTTCCTACCTTCCTTCTTCTGGGTCCCTTTCTCTCCTTGACCAACAGAGAAGGTAGCAAGTGAGGTGCTCAAAAGTCAAATTCAGGGAGAAAAACTGGTAAAGAAAGCAGTGATCAAGAGGCTCAGCTACCACTGAGGGGAGGTAGGAAGGAGGTCCAGGGCCCTGCCCTGAGGACTTTCCCCTCCATTGAGGCACACCACACCAGCAGGGAGGGAGCTGTGGGGCAAGCCTAGACTCACCAGTTGAGAAACACTATTTGAGAGGTTTTTAGTTCTTTTAAATACCCATTGTCAGGCCAGTGCCCAGGACTGGCATTCCAACCAGCCAGTCTGTCTAATCCCTTTCAAAATCCATGCTGTTTTTTCCCTCAGCAACAGCAAATGCCAGAGACAGCAGTCTGGATAGAAGAAATGGAACATTCTTTCTTAACTCTGCTCCTGCCTGTGTTTTCAATCCCACAAAAAATGTATGAGACGAGAGTTGGCATTTCCCTCAACAATTTTACTATTTAGTATTTAAATTACAGCAATGCTTTTGCTTATGTACAAACACTGGTTACTGTTCCAAAAGGAGTGTTTAGTTTAAAAGTTATTCTGTGTGTTTTGATCGCCAGATAAGCTAATAGGGGAATTTTTACTATTTTCTCCAGACTGGATCCTGCAACTCCAAGGCTGCAGCCTTGCAGTGCTCTGTCACACCCTTCTGGGGTCAGATCCACACTGTCATCCCAAGAGGCCTTAGAAGCTGTCGTCATCTCTCATCAGCAGTCCTGAAGTGAACAGACTACTAATGAATCAATGCAGAAATGATCAAAGGGTGTCAGGAAACATACTTCTAGTGCCTCTTGGAAGCTTGCAAAGTAAGGAACTTAATGTGGAAAAGAAGAGTAAAATCCTCTCTGAAGCATAAGAGTCCATTGAAGAGCATATTTTAAAGAAATTATGGCTAATAAGAGATCACCACTTTTCCCCTATACTCAGTATAAGCAAATTTCTTACTTTAGAGCATTTTTCAGGAAAACACGTCCCAAAGTCTAAGGATTCCAAAACCACACTCTGACCCACTGCACCTGGCAAAAACTAATTACACCTTGTTCTAGTAAAACTGTATCACTTTTTCTCTCAGTTGCCCATGATCAGACCATAAGCTAATTCTCTCTTTCAGAATGCCCAACTGCCAAATTAAAGCAAGGTCCAATAAGCCAACTCCAGGAGTTGGCTTCCCTTCCCCCCAGCCAAAACATACTCTTCTTTCAAACATAAAACTTCAGGTTGCCTTATGTTACCAGTCCTACACTTTCTCACAGGGTATTTCAAGGTCTGATCCTTGCACTCCTCCCTGACAAGCACCTTGCTCTTGCTTTTGATGTCCTACATAACCCAAATATGGCTGCATTTCACGAGTTCAATTCATGGCAGTTGTATTCACAGCATGGGGCTCAGTGAACCCTTAACTCGCTTTCTTGCACAGCTGCCAGCTTGGACGTGTTATAGAATCACAGAGCAGTTTGGGTTGGAAGGGACCTTAAAGATCATGCGATTCTAACCACCCTGCCATAGGCAAGCATCTGCCCCCACTAGATGAGGCTGCCCAAGGCCGCATCCAACCTGGCCTTAAACACCTTCAGGAATGGGGCAGCCACAGCTTCCCTGGGCAACCTGTGCCAGTGCCTCACCACTCTCATGATGAAGAAATTCCTCCTTATGTCTAGTCCAAATCTGCCCTTCTCCAGTTTATATCCATTGACCCTCATACCACCCCTGCAAGCCTTTGTGTATAGTTCCTCCCCAACTTTCTTGTAGCCCCTTCCAGTACTGGAAAACCACTATAAGGTCTCCTTGGTGCATTGTCCTCCCCAGGCTTAACAACCCTAACGCTCTCAGCCTCTCCTCTTATGGAAGGTGCTCCAGCCCTCGGATCATCTTTGCAGCCCTCCTCTGGGCCTGTTCCAACAGCTCCATATCCTTCTTATGTCGAGGATTCCAGAACTGGACAGTGCTCCAGATGAGGTCTCACAAGATAGAAACAGAGGGGGAGAACCGCCTCCCTCGACCTGCTGGCCACGCTTCTGATGCACTCCAAGACATGGTCGCTTAAACTACTTTCTCCTCTTGCATAGCGACACTGCAAGGACTGAGTTGGGCCAGCACATGTACGCACCCTGACCATCTAAAAACAGAGAGCCCTGTTTAAAGCCCGCCCGCAGCCCTCAGCAGCACGACTCTCTCGCGGGGGCTGTGTCAGACCCTCCCAGTGCTCGGTCCGCCGACAGCCCTGTCCTCCTTGGGGCCGGGGATCCGGCTCAGGCCCCGCGCCACGGGCACGCGTGAACGGCCGGCACCGGCGGGTCTGCAGGCGGCGCCTCCTCGCTCTCTCACACACACTCACACTGTCCTGCCGAACGCGGCCGCTCGCACCGCCCTCCCGGCCCGCGGGGGCGCCAGGTCCCAGCAGCAGCGCGGGGCGGGGCGTGCAGAGCGCGCGGCCCCTCCCGCCGCCGTCAGTCACCGCCGGGGGCGGGGCGGGGCGGGCGCGGCGTGGCGGAGGAGCTGGGGGAGCCGGAGCGCGGCGGAGAGCGGGGCGGCTGGCGGGGGCAGCGCCGCTGAGGTAAAGCGTGTGCCGGCCGGGGCCGCCGCACCCAGCGGCTTTTTCCACACGCGCCCCCTCGTACCTTCCCCCACCCCGACCACCACCCCCCGACCCTCCCCGCTAAAGCCGGGGCCGGCGCGGCGCTTCCCGGGCGGGCGGCGAGCCGCGGACCCCGGGGCTGCAAGGGGAGCGGGGCCCGGCCGGCCCTGGCGGCCGCCCGAGGGGTTCCGTCGCCGGCCTCCCGACACACTGGAAGCTTGGGTTTTACCGCCTTGGTTGTCTGTCTTGGTTTGTTGGGGTTTTTTGGTTGGGCTTTGGGGGTTTTTTTGAAGTAGTTTTATTTTAATGATTTTTCTTGGTGCTCGCCGGCTTTCTTCCCTATAAGCCGCCTGAGACGGTTCTGGCTGGGACGCGCTTTGCAGTGTCCGGAGTGAAGTCGATGTGCCGCTTGTGAGTGTGCGTGTGTGGATTTGTTCGGTGGTAGAATCTCCGCAGGCTCGAAATCACTCTTTAGGAGAGTGGAAGTGGCATAAAGGTATTACAAGTACGCGTCTCCTTCTTCGCGATGTGGAGGGAACCAGACTTCCTTGCAGAAAGTAGTATTCAGATGTGGTCCTTACCTTGGTCGTCTTTATTTGGCGAGCGGCAGCAGCCTGCTTCAGAGATAACTGCAGCTGGAGTTACAGGTGTGTAGACACCTAGTGGGGAGAAGAGTCAGTCTCCAGGCAAATTCTCTGCTTACATTTCAGTTCTTATTATTTCAGTGCCCCCCTCCCCCCGCCCTTCCCCCGAAGAACGTTAGTCTTGTTTTCTATGGGCAGAGCTTATAACTGCACTGAGAGGGAAGTTCATGTTAGGCACTGCTTCCCTAGGCATTTTTGGAAACGGTGTGAGTGCAATGGCAGAACAAGGAGATAATTATTAAATGGCGTGATATAAAGGTGAAGAACGTGTTTGTTGTCTTGCATAGCGGTGCCATATCAGTAATGCACATGCATCCGTCTTCTTGGGCTGGTAGCAACATGGACTCGTGGAGTAGAAGTTTTTATTCTTGGGTGACCAAAGCAGTGTTGGTCAGTGTGAGAGGAAATGCTTGTGTACCAGTGGAGAGGGAAGCAGACACCACTTTTAATAGGGGGAAAAGGAGGAGTGTAGGGGAAACTTTCATGTCTCCTTCCTTTTCCAGTTAAATTTTTAAAAATCTCTTGCATTTCTCTATTGAATTTTAAATTTTATAGCTGTTGAAATGCTCAGCATAAGCTGTTCTACTGAAAGTCCAGAATTCTGCTTGAACTCAGGAATTTTTTCATTGGGTTCTAGCTTTTGGACAGTAAATAAAAACCAAATGAGTGTTTGCTTCTCTTACAATACTTCTTCCTCCTTTTCCATGCCACCAGCCAAATAGCAATCCAGTAATACATCATCTCAAATGCAACAACAAATCTTCCCTGAAGTGTTTGGTTTATTTCTTTCTGGCTACTTACTCTGAGCTCTTTATTTTAAGTAAAGAACTTATAAGGAGCTCTCTTTGGAAATGCTGCAGTGTTACTGGGCTGGTGTGGAAAACTTGGTGTCCCTGTGGTAAAGAGTTTCTGCAGGATTCCTCCTTTCTTCACAAACTTGACTGATGGTGAGAATAGAAAAAAGGTATAATCAAAGAAACCCAGCATGGCTTGCCCACAGGAATGGCTGCAGGTAAACAAACCATACATCAGTCAGGAGATAGGTGCTGTGGGGCAAATGTACCCAGGGCAATGCTGACTAGTAAGTATAAACCAGTACTGCAGCTCTGAGCCCCAGGAAAACTGGATTTAGGGAAACTTTGCTACCATAACTGAGCTGAGTTGTTCTGACATGCAAGTAAATCAGACCTTTTGTCCTATCTGATTCAGGTTTTGAGTTTTTAAAATATGCTTTAAAACTGTCATAAGCAGTTTTTATGGTATTACGACACTTCTAGTTCTGTATTGTCAGACCAAGCATGAGGGACGGAAGTAGTCATTTTAAATATCTGACCCTAAAGTTGCTATGATACATTTGATTATAAAAGATCAGAAGAGTAGGTCAAGTCAGTTAAATTAAGTGATGTTTAGAAGAGTTGCTTCGTTTACTGCCAGAATGCCTGTAGGCAGTAGGAGTGAAATGAGTAGTTGTAGCAGAGCACTTGTTGAACCTTTCTTAAAAAGAAAATAAATATTTAAAGAGTATTTAAGGTAGTTGAAATGGTAATTTTCTAGCAGGCTTTGCTGTGTATACTTGGTTTTGATTGGAAACATTTAGATTAGCTCCAACACTTAGATCTAAGGTGTGTAAGTGTGTTTTGTTCCCTTGCTATATGAAATGGGTGGAACTCCTTTTGAAAAGGTTTCTGTACTATTTAATTGATACTTGTGCTTTATATTTGTTTCCCTACACCCACCCCTCTCCCCTTCCCAGCCCAGTTCTTGTCTGTATGCTTTGTTCTGGTAGAAGAGGCAAAATGAAAGATCAGTGGAATTCTGTTCAGGATAATTGCAAAGTCTGTGATGACTGGTAGCATGAGCTAAGCAGCATAGTTTGGTTTTTCAGAAGTGACTGCAGAAATTTCTTACTAAAATTTTGGTGGGAGCTGGATGCCTAATCCACGTGGATAGATTTGCAAGTTATTAGAATAAATACTTGTGTGTAGGCTTTTTGAGATGAGAAGTCTAATTCAGGCTTACATAATTCATTCCTACAGCTAGAACTGTTTGCAAGGGATGATAAGGAAGTTCTTCAAGACCTTATACGATTTTCTTCTCTGTTCTGTTCTAAGAGATGTTGTGCAATAAGCTGCAGGGAATTATATTTAGACCTAATGGACAGAAAAGGAGCCACATACGAATTAGGGGTAATGTCGTTCACTGACAAAGGAAACCCATATACATTATTATAAGTACTTTTTAGCTTGTTGGTTAGTCATGTTCTAGGGACTTAATGACTGAAACATTTGAGCAAGTAGTGTGGAAAAGTGCTGTCAGAAGTTCCTTGTTCCAGCCCTTTCTGCTGGTTTCTCTTTACAATATAAAAAAGAGTGTTTCTCAAAAAAAAAAAAAAACCAACAAGAAATCAGCTTTCTGTACACTAGGTGCATAGTACAGTCCATTTTTTACCAACTTGTATTGTGTCTTTTATTCAGATATAGTTGAGGAGTGCCTGTGCAACTTTGAGTAGTTAGCACTTTCTGGTTCCCAGTGTAGCATTTCAGATTGTGATTGGGCTTTTCTTTTTAAGTAGATGAAAATGAGTAACAGTTGAAATAAAGTTTAGAAAACTTTCACTGTTCTGTATGTAAGATACTGTTTTCTAAATTGATTTTTTTTTTCTTTTCATATTTCACCTTTGTAATTTATGGTCAGGCAACCTTCAGTCAGATGTTCAGGCCTGTGTTCTCTTGCCTCTAACATAATTTAAGCTTACACCCTGATACTTTCCCCCTGCTAGTGCTGCTTAGGTGGTCTGGGTGTGTCTTTTTCAATTGCTGGTTGTTTTTCTAGTTTTGTACCATAAACACATTAAGAAACATCTGGAAGATGGGGAACTGGGGAAGCCCCTCTTTCTAAAAAACCAGAAATAGTGTACTCATGAAATACAAGTGTTTTGGATGTTTTGGTTCTTCTGCAGATGATGAGATGATACCTCCCTCCAGTAGGTTTTCTGAATATAGGCTTTGGGCTGGGGCATGTTGGCCATCCTCACCCTCTGCATAAACAGGAGGGGGACTCACCATTGGTGAGTACTAGAACCAATTACAGTGAGCTCCTACTCTGTAGTGGCAGACCTCTTACAGGGAGGGGTTCTGGTCATGTGTCATCAGGGGGATAACATTTAAAATCTTGCCTCTGCATTGTACGTTCCACTTTAGGGATAGCTCCAGGGCTTATCTGTCTCTGAAGCTTTGATACCCGTAAGCTACACAGAAGGAAGTGTGCTTTATAAGGCAGGGGTGCAAATGTGTTTCAAGTAAGTAGACCTGCATCCTTTATAAAAACACAAGTATTAGCTGGCAGATACTTTTTAATGGTCATTTTATTTTATTGTTATTTGGGACTCTCTTGTGGGACACATCTGCCACAGTGGCAGAAAGTTTAAGTCACAAGTGGAATCAAAGTTTGCAGTTGTCAAGAGAATTTGAAACAATTTCACCAGTTTTCTCTTCTCTTTCCAGGAAAAGCATGTATGAAGAGTTGGGTGGCAGATTCTTTAAGGTACGTGGGCAGTCTGTGGCAAGCACATCTGAAGAAAGCGTGACTGGCTACAAGAATCGACTGAACTTGAGTATGGAGACCCAGAAGAGTTGGCAAGCTCAGAAAAGGAAATAGTTGGATGAATATTGCTAGGCATAGAAGAAGTTGTTGAGCACATACTTCTGGAACAATCATTGACTCAGAATAACTGCATTTGTAAGAGTGTCAGCAGTGAAATGGCAGGTCCTGGTGCTTTTTGATTTTCTAGTGGATTTCGTTACTTAGGCATTGCTATTGACATTTTTATTATCGCGTTTAGTACATACTGAATCTCTCTGTAGATAAAAATATAACTGGACAATTGTATTTTGATACTGTTTAATAACAATTTTGAATGTTAAATCATTTGTCAAGATGAGTGCTGAAGGATATCAATACAGAGCTTTATATGACTACAAAAAAGAGCGCGAAGAAGACATTGACTTGCACTTGGGAGATATATTAACTGTGAATAGAGGTACCTTACTAGCACTTGGATTCAGTGAAGGGGAAGAAGCAAAGCCTGAAGAAATTGGCTGGTTAAATGGCTTTAATGAAACCACAGGGGAGAGAGGGGATTTCCCAGGAACTTATGTAGAGTATATTGGAAGAAAAAAAATATCTCCCCCAACTCCGAAGCCTCGTCCTCCTCGACCTCTTCCTGTAGCACCAAGTCCTGCAAAAGGTGAAGCAGAGAGTGAGCAACAAGGTCAGTACTGATTTTGGAGGGTGTCCTCCTATGTTTTTCAGATATTTTTTATTCAATAGACTTGTCTGAGTCTATGTTAATGTATATAACACCTTCTGGTTAGCTCTTTTAGAGTATGGCTCATTTCAGTCAATTAAGACATGTTTCTAGTTCATCATATTTAGCTCACACTGTAATTTCACGTACTTTGTCTCAGGCACTGCAGAGACCAATAACTTACCGTGAGGTACATCTCACACATTGGAAAGTACACTTGTAGTTCACAAGTGTGAAGACTTAAATGGAGAATTAGCAGGGTAGCATTTATTTTAGGTTTCTAAGAAGTATTTTCCTCTATGGTTCAAAAGGCTCACTGTTGAAAAACTTCTTGGTGAATCCAACAGTCGAAATTCCAAATAAACAGCATGTTCCTATTATAAATCTCATACTAACTGCAAAGAATAAGTACTTTGTGGTGTCATTAAAAGTCATTAAAAGTAAAGGCAAGTATTTAAAATTCAATAATGGAATGATTATGAAAAGAAATTCAGAGTTAACATTTTCTGGGAGTAGGACATGCAGTAGATAAAATAGCAATTATGTTTAAACAAAGGAAGATACTTCCTTTGTTAAAACATAAATTACTTTTTAACTTAAATTTGCAACATTATGTTGGGCACAACTCAATTTGATCAGAACTCTGCTGTTAATAGAAGAGTCTTATCTTTTTTTAATTGGAAAAAACACCCTTTAAGTGACTTGTCACTTAACTGCTGACAGTGAGAATTTGAATTTTGCATACTAACAAGCAAAATCCATCTTAGCATAGATTTTACATTGGTCTTTCACTTCTTGAAAGTCTAGAATGGCTCGTATTACTTCGACATCTAATACTTCTTAAATTCTTACTGATTCTAGCTATAGGAGATAAAAGTTGTAGTATGTGATAATGGTTCTCACAATGACTCCATAATCCTGAATGGCATCATTAGCCTCTGACTCCATAGAAGTGTTTGCAGCATCACTTGCAAAGTTGTAGTGTCAGTTTATCGGCTTCCATTCTACTTTGCCTGTGCATTTATATTCAACTGTGCTGATCATCAACAAAGTTAAGAACAGAAATGTAGAAAATGGACTGTGGCAACCCAGTGGAAACCTGGTAGAGGCATTTCTGGATTGGTGGGGGCTTAATAAGAATAATCTGAACTTTTTTATTTAGCAATGTTTTCTCTATAGATTAATCCTGAAAATGAGATATTTTATTTTCAAAGAAAACACTTTTACTATTTTGATCATTCTTTGTATTGCATGCTAATATGTGCTGATTAGATGACACTGGCTTTTTTCTTAATCCGCTTGTGGAGGTGGTTGTCTCCACTGTATGTAACTACAGAATAAGCATGGCTCTTTGGGGCTCAATGCTCAGGTCGCTTTGAGAAGCAGAGAGTGGAAATAAAATCTCATTCTTCAAATGTGCACGCTGTGATCAAGAAAATAGCATCCCAGGATTTGATGCATTAATTGCTTTAAACTTAAAGCACTGCTTTGTAACTTGCTTGATCTCTCTACTCATATTTGCTTGATACTCCTGTTCATAGCTCCATGCTGTGAACTGGCCACAGCGCTGTGCTGCAAAGTCCTGGTGTTAATCTTGCAGTTTCCAAGCCTGTCCCAGAATTGTGCTTGAAACAGACACTTAGGGAAATTTCAGCTGCTGGAAGTTACTCTGGGAAATTACACTGCAGATTTTGGGGGGCATCTCCTTAAATGTAGGCTTTTCTGCTTCCTTAGGATGACACAGTGCTCCAAGTCTTGATGACTAGGTCTCACGTAAAGGCAAGTTTATTGCCTCTGGACACAGTACTATTAACATACAATGTGTTTATTGTAAATAGATTGCAACTGTAGAGATTTTAAACAAGAAAATGTGCTAATTTATGGGGAATCTCAATCTCTGTGTCGCATGCATGACGCTACTGTGCTCCAGAATGTTTAAAGAATCAGTTTGTAATCCAACCTTGTATTTTTTTATTTTTTTAAAAAAGGTAGTTTCCTGTAACTCCTTTTGAAGGTTTTATGGCTAGTGCAGGAGGCTAGCATCTTCAGTAATGTCCTAGGATCAGAGATTAGACCACCCTCAACAGAATTAGGGGAAACACTGAAATTTGAACTCCGATAGCTTGAGTGAAGTTTAATTACCTTTAAAATACTGTATGTTTACTTAAAAGAAATTGGAAAAGGTAATAAGTAGTCTCTTTACAGATCTTCATACTGTGAAGAACTAAGGCAGAGAGCACTTTAAATAGTAGGAACGTATTTGGGAAATGTTGCTCTGAAGAAGTATTACAAGAAACAAAATGAACATGAAATTTTTAGGTGAGCAGAACGATACAAAAAAGATACCTATGGTGAAACCAGAGGTACAGAAGAAAATACTGTTCAAATAAAGAATGAGGTAGTAATGTAAGTTTGACTTTCTAGTGGCTTCGCTGTTTGGTGCAGAAATAGCACAGTTAACATTGTCCAGCAGCCAAGTTAATGGGCAGTGGGCCAGAAGATTCTTCCCAGGATGATAATTCTTTCTACACCTCTAGAGTGTATTTCAAATAAGTTAATGTGTAGTATGAAACGTGCTTGACCAAATACAGTCAAGTTTACATTTTCAGTACTTGATGATTTGAAACTGCTGTGGATCAAAATAACAAATTAATGAGAAACTTGGAGCACACCTCTTAAATGTCCCTTAGTTATTTGTAATCCAAATACGTTTTTCCTTCTGTGAAGAGTCAATTCTTTTTGTACACCTGTTGTGTATATGTTGAATAAGACTCTCAGAAACTTAATTTCAAGAATCTAAAGAATATATCATAGATGAAGAATATATAATCATATAAGTTCTTGTAAATTTAACATGTACATAGATTTAAAAACTCCCAAACTTTCTAATGTTTTCAGTTGTCTTTAATACTTAATTAGTTATTCTGAATGGGGTTTTTTTCCCCTGACTTTGTTAAGCTTGTTCACTTGATCATCACTATGCAAGCTGGTTTGCATTAGATCAGTTTTACAACATTTAGTCACAATGCCATGGTACTCGTATGCGAATAATTCTAGGCATCTCAACGGACTTTGCAGTCACTGAGGCTAGTAACAGGAACAGAGTGGCTCAGCAGGCAGTGTCTTATGCAATCTCGGTCTTACTTATAAACATGAAGCTCTTTAAATATTAAAGCCAATCTGAAAACAAATAAAACTTCTGGTAGTCTCAAAGTAGAATAAGAGATTAATTTTTTTACTGCAACACTTGGGTCAAATCTTTCTCCGTAGTTTTATTGTGTCTATGACCCATTTGAATTTTTAGAACCATTGGTCAAGACCAGCACTGAGAGTCCTTGACTGAAATTTTAGGACTGTTATATTTTTGCTGCCTTCCCCTTTCCATTGTCAGTAAAGAAGCACATTTAGTCTAAGTTTGTGGGGCTTTTAAATTTTTTTTAATTTTTCCTTTTTTGCAACTAAGAATATGTGAAAATAAAGGGGATAAGAGCCCCAGGAATTCTCTAGCACTACTCAGTTTTAGGTCTGGCACAGGTCCCAGCTGTGGCAAGGAAGATTTAATTCCTGTTGCTGTTCTGAGGCTTTTGCTGGCTCAACATGCTTTTCCCCAGATTTCTTCTTCTGCTAGGCAAGGGTGATTGGCTGCTGCTAGAGGGATCAAGGCACTTGTAACAGTGGAGACCCAGGATAATGTCATCTTCATGCCCTCCACTAGACATCTGAAGTTTACATGAAGCAATAAATATTTGATATGGTGGGTTTTTTCTTCAAATGCTTTCATTCTTAATTTAGGGCCACATAGAGTTGATTCCTCTCACTTAGCCCTCTCTTGTCCAACTCTGAAAACAAAGTGCATAAGCTGTACTGAGTCCAGCTGAGTTCTGTGAACTTCTGTTCAGCTCATCTGATTCAACTGCTTATTCTTAGTGTTGGTTCATGCAGTATTGTTTGTCTACAGGATTGTGAAGGTTCAAGCAGACTTTTGAGCATAAAGTTTAGATTGATCAACAGAAATACGTTCAGATTTAACTCGGAATGCTGAATTCCCACTTTGAAATGAGGGTCAGATTGCAGAAGGACAGAGAAGAACTTTATATGTATTATTTGACTGTTTTGATGTTTTAGACCTTCCTACAACTTCCTGTGTAACTTAAAAGGGTTGTATGTGTTGACGCTTCTTATATTTTAGCTGGTCTAGAACCTAAAAATAATCCAAAGCTCTTCCTTTTGACATTGAAACTATAACATAGGTTTCTTTCTTAAAAAAAAACAACCAAAAAACCCCAAAACAAAACACCTTTCTTTATGCTTTTTCTTCATGATCAGCAAATTAGGCAAAGATAATGACATAGAACATTTGGAAACTCATTTCAGAGGCCAGGTTATGCAATGTCTGACAAAGGTCCAAACTGTCAGCATAAAACCATTTGTGCATGCTTGAACTGAATATGCTGTAGGACTTGTTTCTGTAATTTTGCTCTAAAGCCAGTAGAGCAGTTGCATTTCTGAAAATTATTTATACTTGTATATCAAGGGATGTAAGAGTGAGTGGAATGCAGTGAGCCCGGAGCCTCCACTAGGAAGAAAACGGTCATCATCTTTCCTGATTTAGGCAAATGGAAAAAGGAAATTATGGGGTGAAGTGATGAGTCACTATCTCATTTGATAAATGTATTTGCCGTTCAAATCAGAACTCTCTCATTCTAAAAAGTCCATTTTGAGCGTAAGCCTTTTGTCCTGCAGCAGTTGTCAGAACTGCCCTGTAGTCATGAACTTCTCAAGTAAGTTGCTTTTGACTTGCACTGGGAAGTGGGATGGGTTCCTGCCAGAGGGCCTACTTGTGGTCATGTTTCTTGGTGTAGAAGGTAAATTTTTATCTGCCAGATGAGCATGTGTATCTGAAAACTAGTTCTTCCCACCTGCTATATTGCTAATGAAAACAAGGATTTTGCAGGCTGTTTTAAAGTGAAGCAGAGCATTTTTTTCACAGTGATAAAATCGTGATGATAGTGACTACAAAAGTCTTCGTGAGCACCACAGGGAGCACAAGGGTACACTTGGAATACAAGTATAAATTGTGTATTAACGGTGGGTCTGGGCTAGTCCGTGGTTGATGTGTGGCCCCACCTGCTGGTAGAGGAGGGAGAAAGAAGCTGCAATACCAAAATCTTCCATGTTCTGTTTTAATGTCATAGGATAAAAGTGAGAGAGCGCTTTTGAGAAGACTTTTTCTATTTGGCCAATTGCTATTTCTGGGAAAAATGTGTTTCTTTGGGCACACAGGCCCCCTTTTGATCCTCAAAGATGACCTCAGACCTGAAAAGGCTTGTGTGGCTGAAATGCGTTTTTTACCAGCTGTATCAATCAGTCTAGAAAAATATTGCCTTTTGTTACACAAAACTGAAAGAATACTGCACTCTTGTTTTGATGCTATAAAAATATTTTTCTGTTTTGTATCACACTAATTTTAATATGACTTTCTGAGGATACAACAGTGGCATTATGCTGGGTGACTAAGGTTACCTTTCTTTAGCATTCAGTAATATAGATTCAGTCTCTTAATAACTCCCGCTGACATAAATGCTCCTGAGGCAGATTTATAACAAGGCAAAGGTGAAGTAGCTTGCTTCTCTCCCTGTAGCTGTGTGATCCAGGAAAATCTGAAAAAAGTGCTGGTTAGAAAATTCTTACTTAGGTTTGCACAGTTTGTGAGTTTCAGCAACACATGCTGCTAAGTATTTGCCAGGAATGGATTGTTCTGCACCCTGATCAAATAACCATGCCCACTTAAATAGTTGTGTGATGCCATGTACACATCCAGATTTTCTTGTGTGAAAGAACACAGGTGTTGTAATTGCAGCTGGCTGTGCACTCTTTCACATCTACATCTTGCTCCAAAGTTGTTTTCTGTGATGAAAATCCATGAAATCAATCTGAAGGCTAGAATACAAAGAACTGCTTTGTGTGCATAGCTAAGAATTAGAAGGGAAATTACAAGATTATAAAGAAATATTTATTTTTACTGCAGAAAGATTTTTAAGTCCTGAGAGTTATTCGGTGACAGTCTAGGTACTTGGTAGAATTTAAAGAGAATTTGTTGCTTTAAAAGATAAAAAGGTAATAACTCTGGTTAATGCTTGCTAACTTCTGTTCATGAATTCAGTAAAATGTGCTATAATAAAATTCTATTTTGTGGTTTCATTAATAATAGAAGAGGATTTTTTTCTTTTTTGTTATGTATTACATTTTTGCACTTTATTAAAGAAATGCTTGCATCCTTGGACATTGCCTGAATCCTCAGTAAGATGTTAGCAGCTGTAACTTTTTGTACTATCTTGACTGCTTGTTCAGTCTTTTATGAATGCTGTACACAGCATTCCACAAGAATAGCACCCAAATACTACTCACCATGTGTTGATCCACTTATAGATCAGTTTGCATGTAATACAACATTTAAAAATAATACTTATGCTGGCAGCTTTTCAGGTAGTATTTGTCTGTTACCAAAATTCCAAGGACAAATTTTCAGGAACTTGGTATAGCCCTGAGCTAGGGAACAATGTAATTCTGTATGATTTCTCAACTTTAAAAATATAATTCAAGAATATCTTCTACTTCAGAAATACTATAGTTAATGGTATGAATTATGAAAAAGGTCTTTAATGGTTCAATTAACTGACTGACAGTTTCCTTGTATAATCCTCTAGATCTGTTCATATATGCTTGACATCATTTTTGTGTTAGAGCATTTCCCAGAGGTTAATGTCTGAGATAATTTCTTCACTAGGGCAAGAAGTGAGATTTGACAGTTCTGAACATGCCATTTTTTCATGCCTGCTAGCAGACCACTCTAGTGCCCGGGATGGGAAGATGCTCCTGTAGAAGGCAGACTTGCTGCAAAAAGAACAAATTCCGCTGGTCCATTCAACTTCCAGAAGCTCTTGCACAACTATTGTATTTTTCAGTAAATAGGCAAGGCATATATGAGCCTGGTTTTCCTCTGTGATTGCTTTGATTTTTTTTTGTTTGGTTTTGGTTTTTTTATTTTTATTAAATTGAGTTTCTTTATGGTGGAAAAAACAGACAAAGATAACTCTGTTTTCCTTTCAAGTTTTGATGCTGACTTCTAAAAAACCTGCACACTCAAAAGTGTAAAGATACTGACCAAAAACCAAACTATTCCACTTATACACATCGGACTGATGTAATTCAAGGGGTGTCCTTGTTCTTTCTCCTGTGGGATTGGATTGGTAGAATGCACAGGAGTGCTCAGACATTCTGCTATGTCCTTCTACTGACCAGCTGGGAGTGAAGGGAGAGTAACACAAACTGGGGTCTGTAGTCTGAGAAGGGATTTCACGTTCCGGGAAGCATGATTGCACCAGTTTTGTATGTCTTGTTTACAGATACAACTGTGGAATTTGTTTGTTAGAGTTAGTAGAGAAGACTTTAGTGCTGTCACTGAGTTCTTCCTAGATTTCCTCATCCCACTTCAGGATTTGTAGGGAGCAGATAAGCATGGCGAATTATTCTTAGTGAAGAAACTTTTAAATTGTATCAGACGCTGCAGACCCATGTTTCAAACCATGCTAAAGTTTCTCCAGCAGCCTATCTTAAAGGGAAGGCTTTTAAATTGTGAGGTTACCTTTTAATTTCCAAACCATCTTTCTAAGCTGTTTTTGACTGGAGGTAGACCAAAGCATTTAAATTGGAGAATTAATGAAAGAAACCACTAATTATGTGCTGTGGTAGATAAGGCTGCACAGCTGTGTCTGGTTTTGTTATCTTTCTGTCCAGGAACATTCCATAAATAAGCAGATAAGGGCAAAGATTTTCAGCCATTTTCTTACATGCACATGGTGTTCGACCCTGTGACCACACATTCCAGTCCACTATTGCTAATTCACAGTTTTTCATGTGCTGTGCTTGGGTGGAGATGCAGAAACTTTTGTTATGTTTACAAACATAGCCTTGCATTTTCTCCTCTCTGAGACACAGCTGCTTGGCCCAGGTAAGGAGCAGCAGAGGCCATGGCAAAGCCCTCCTTCATTTTCTGCTTGGCTGGCATATGCTTGGGACATCTGCCCTACTGTGGTCTGCAAAGGGTTGTGAGGTTTCAGGACGCTGTGGAGTGGAGCAAAGTGTCATCTGTTCATTTGGTCTTCCCAGCTCCACTGGTGCATGGGTCTTCTGC
This sequence comes from Piaya cayana, assembly GCA_013389865.1. Classification (NCBI taxonomy): domain Eukaryota; kingdom Metazoa; phylum Chordata; class Aves; order Cuculiformes; family Coccyzidae; genus Piaya; species Piaya cayana. The sequence continues at coordinate 155,979 of WAAB01005339.1, forward strand.
AAGGGGTCAGTGGCCTTGGAGCACTCATCTAGAACAGGATGCTCTTGGCTTTGTTCCTCTTACTGTAATACAGTCTGTCATTCTGTGTTTGATATTTTTTGCACTGTTTGCAATATAACTGCTCCCTTGGGAGAAACATCAGAAAATGTCATCCATTGACATTTTGAAGCAAGTTATTTTGGGTACTTTGAAGTCAAAGCTGTACAGATGTTTGAGTGTAATTTAGAATATATTCTTACGAGTCCAAATCGACTCCATTGTTCTGAAGCCAGGGTAGTGTAGCTAGTCATTAGCCTACATAAGCAATTTTCTTATAAAGAAAAAGACTTAGGGAGGCCTTTTGTTGCATTGCAAGGCAGTTCTGAGAACAAAGGAGGTTTTAGTGGTCCTTGCAGTCTAGCGGAGTTAATAGAGAAAGTGTTAAGGAACTCACATTTAAAAAAAAAAAAAAAAAAGTAGCAGCAAAAACTTTGTCTTGCATGTCCACAAATAAAGGACCTCTGTTCACTCAGTGAGGGGTCCTTAAAAAGGGCACAGAGGGATGAATGTCTGAGTTCTGTTTGCTTTAGTACCATTAGTTGGAAAATTAACATGCATTCCCCATTTGCTTTCATGTTTTTCTAACTTCCTCTTGGGTCATGCTTAGTCCTGACAACTCCAAAACCCTTCTGGTAGCATGTGTAAGCTGCAATCTCTCCATGCAAAATCTCTCAATTTTTACAATCTCATTATTATCAGGACACTTTTAGGGGATTATATTAAGTCAGTGGTTTAACAGTATTAACTACAGAGTGACTGCTATGACTTCTTATTTCTCATGAACTGCCTTCTGGCTTTTGGGAGAACTCTGACTTTCTGCTAGAGGAACATTTTGCACTTATAAATTGTATGTAGTACTTATCATTGCTTTGGACTAGTCACATAGTGATAGTTAAAAGTCTTATATCTTCACTGTTAAAACTTGTACTGAAAAGGATAGTGGGCTGCAGGTGCCTTCCACAATGATTTAAGATGCAGGAATTTGAGTTGCCTGCACAGCTTAGCAAAAAAGGGGAAGGCAGTTACTAACTGTTATGCATTTTCTCCAGATGTTTCCTCCAAGACAAATATCTAGGGTTTTATTATGACACAGTAAGAACAGGCCAGTAAGATGAGAGTGGTGGTGGGTTTTTTGCTTTTCATTGTCTGTTTGATCTAAATAGCCAGTCAATCAAATACTGTGGTAGGTTGTCTGGTAGTTTAGAAGGAGCACGCTCATACTTGTTAATGTGAGCTGCATTCTTCTAAATAGAGTATTAAAATCTTTTATTAAAAATCCCTTTGGATGCAAACTACAAATAAGACTATTTTAAAGTACTGATATTCTTAAAAATATTATGCATAGTTTGGTTTCTTTTTTATTTACTAAAAATGTTTATACAAGAAGCAGCAGGCTCCTATTCTATATTCTCTTAAATTGGTGGCAAACCTGATTTTGACTTTAAAAGCAACAGGATCAGACCTATAGTCAAGGTTTAGCATTGGGACAAATATTACAGTTCTTATTTTTGCTTCTCAGGCGAAATTCCCATTGCCTTTAGGGCTTGGAGCACAAACACTAGCCTTGTTCTAAAGAGACTGCAGTATACCAGATTGCATATAACATGAATGTGCACGAAGTACTATGTGATAAACAGTGGTACAAATAACAGTGTTTTGATTGCCCATTCACATATTTCAAAGACACAGAAGGGAGGTGCTGTTATGATCATCTTTTCTGAGGTCTTGGGCTATTGCACAGCTTGGAGTTTCAGTTGGTAATGCCTGTATCAAGCTTGTAGCTTCTAGATAGATTTAAAGTGTTGCTAATTAGTCCAAACTCCTCTCTTTAGAACACAGTAAATGTTAATTACTTAAATTTTTAGCCATTGTGTGTGCATAATATAGTAAGAACTGCAAATTTAGTAATGGAAATATCTTCATTTGGGGGACACACTTATAATTGTATTTGGTGATGACAGTATAGAGATTATTTTCACCATGTTGTTTTCTTCTGTTCTATTCAGTCCTTTTCACTAATGCATGTGAAAAATTTGCTCCACACTGTTAGATATTTTGGCAAGGCTGTTTTTCTTAGGAGCACCTGCTTGGGAAATCGAGTGTGACAGTAATGAGGGTTTCTTATGATTGAGGAAATGATATGGTGACAATTTTAATTATATATTCTGTTATTGTAACAAATTATTACATTTACAATAAATACAGCTTTATTACTTTGATGCATGTACGCATATGCAGTGAATTACATACTATAGTAGAGGAACATTAAGATTATAAAATTAGGCATCTAAAACTTGTACATATAATTATACCTTCTTGTAGTGTATTCCATCTGCTAGAGTTTTTAATTACATAGTTGCTTGATCCATTTTCCTGCTAACCTTTGCTTTATTCATGGTTGAGGTTTTCGCTGAATGAGAATTGCTTTGTTCTGGTTGTTTAGGTCGTGGTCATAAGCCATCATCGCAGCCTTTGGTCTCTTTGGCAACTGGTGTCTTCATTGCCTCTTGTGTTCTTTCCAGTGATGTGGCTGATAACAGCTTCCTAGATCTTCATATTCACAAATACCAAGTCATGTTCAGGTTACCATTGTGAGCAATGGTGCTGTGATAATTCTTGTGAGGAATGAGAAGGACAAGAAAGACGATTTTATGATAGTTCAAGGTTAATCTCAGTAATACGGAGTTCATGTGGGAAAATACTTCAAAAAGCTGAACTGGGGTTAAAACTCTAACTTAAAGAACTCTTAACACTAGCACTTAAATGTTCATCAAGATAACTAAAACCAGAAGCCAGAGCTGCATTAAGTTTGACAGTGTAAGGCTTTATTTGTCAGAAGGAGCTCCCTCCACAGCTGGCTTCAGTTAATTGAGTACTGGATGTACAACACAGTTTCTTGCAGAACAAATCTTTCTGGGATACCTGTGCCTGCATTATCCATCTTCACTAGCAAAAATACATATTTAAGCATCAAAGCAGAACAGTAATTAGTGTGAGAGCACAGACTCAACAGATATGATGACATAATTTAGTATTGTCTCACTTGTTTCCCAATTCTGAGAGTTCAGAGTTTTATAATATGTACAGTATGTCTTGCAATAGAAATATGCATTTCAGGGGTGTAGAAACATAGTATGGTTTGGGTTAGATGGGATTTTAAAGGTCGTTTCATTTCAAGCCCCCGGCCATGGGCAAGCACAGCTTCCACTGGATCAGGTTGTTCAAAGTCTTATCCATCCTAGACTTGAACATCAGTGAGGTTCAGAAAAGGGCAACATTAGAAAAAATTTCTTCGCCTAAAGGGTTCTCAGGCACTGGCAGAGGCTGCCCAGGGGGGTGGAGAAATCCCCTTCCATGGAAGTATTTAAAAGATGGGTAGATTAAGTACTTAGGGATCTGCTTTACTAGGGGATGGATATGGTGGGACTCAGTGATCTAGAAGGTCTTTTCCAACCAAGCAATTCTGTGGTCTTCATGGATGGGGCCTCTGCTACTTCTTTGGGCAACCTCTGCCAGTGCCTCGGCGCCTTAGTAGTAAATAATTTCTTCCTAATATCTAAACTAAATATCCCCTCCCTCAGTTTAAAAATATTATGCCTCATTCTATCACTACACTCCCTGATAAAAAGCCCCTCCACAGCTCTCTTATAGGACGCCTTTTGCGTACTGGAAAGCTGGTATAAAGTCTCCATGGAGCCTTCTCTTTTTCAAGGCTAGGCAAGACCCACTCACTCAGCCTGTCCTTTTATGTGAGGTGTTCTAGCCCTTTGATCATTATTATAGCCTTCCTCTGGACTCACTCTTAACAGATCCATGTCTTTCCTGTGTTGAGGACTCCAGAACTGAACAGAGCACTTCACGTGAGATCTCCTAGGAGAAGACTAGAGGGGCAGAATCACTTCCCCTGATGGTTACACTTCTTCTGGTGCAGCCCAAAATCTGACTGGCTTTTTGGGCTGCAAGCACACATTACCATCTTGTGTTGAGCTTCTTATCCACCAACACCCCCAAGTCCTTCTCTTTAGAACTGTGCTCAGTCCTTTCTCCACAGCCTGTAGCAGTGCTTGGGCTTGCCCTGATCCAGGTTCAGGGCTTTCCAATTGGTTTTGGTGCTGTTATCTTTATTCTGCAATGCTTAAACTGCAACCTTATTTAATTAAGAGGTGTGTTGGTGTGATTTCATCCCAATGTGATAGTGCTTTTTCCTGGAATACTCTGTTAGCATCCAATACCAGATTTCTCTTTTGTGGTGTACTGGTTTAGAAATTGGAAATCAAGGCATCTTCAATGTGGAAGATAAATGAGTAAAGGAGGAGATAGAAGAAATACTCTCAACACCTGAAATGGTTATTCATTAACTTTCCAGACACGGTAGGACATGTGAAGTGTGTTCTGCCATGAAGGAATCTGTCATACACCAAGCCTCTATGCCATGTTGGAATATACGTTTATTTCTTATGAAGTCATCTGCACAACCGTTGTGTTTTTACATTTTTTCTTATTTTGTATATTCTAGATAGTGATGTGGAAATGGCAGGGTTGTTGGGTTTGTATGTACTAACAAAACACAGGATACTGAAGAACCATAGCATTTGATCTTTGAAAACTGAGACTGTATGAATGCACACTCCTGTAAAAACTCCAAATTGTGAAAATTGTTTGTAGTGGGCTAAAGAAGCATTTTACAGATTATGTGCAAGGACGTTCATGTGTGTTTCATTATTTCATTGCTTTAGAAAACTGATGTTTAAGTTGGCAGATCTACTTATTAAAAGCAGGGCACTTTGGCTGGCAGGATTACAGCATAGGAAAAGGAGAAAGAGACCAAATGCTGAGAGAAACAGAGAGAATATGTAATATGCAGAAAGCATGGAGGAGCTTTAAAGACAGCAGGAAAATGTAGGCTTAAATGTGGTTCAAATTTGTTCTGTTGGGCTCAAGTTGATAGCCATGCAGACGTAAAAGCATTAATTTCTCTCACTTCAACATGGATTTGATATTTTGGACAATGTAAAGCTTTCTGTCATGTTAAGTATGATTTGATCACCTGTTTGCAGCCTGTCAGAAATCCTTAGTCCAAGTTTACTTTTCCTGACTGAAATAATAATTTAAAAGGCAACTTGCTTTGAAACCTTACAAAGCACTGCCAGATCATGGCATAAGTGGATGCTCTTAACTGGCTCTGCAACTTTGTTCTTTATCTTGATCAATTTGATGAAAGACTACAGTATTGCTTCCCAGTATAGGTAAATTTCTATGTGTAATTTGGTGGTGTGTGATTTGTAGCTGTTTTGGGGAAAATAAACCAAAACAAAACCAAACCAAATTTAGGATTAAGCTGTCCTTCTCGGTTTTGGAAGCAGCAGCCAAACAAAGTGAATATGTGTGACTGGAGAGATTGACACATGTGGCCTAGAATATTCACTTGATTCTTTGTATTATTTATTCCTACCTGAATGTCAGTAGAATAGCAAGCCCTCTCCCCTTACTATATCCTCTAAGACTTCTCAGTTTGAGACCAAGTTTTGAAATGTGGGAAGCTGACTGGTGGAAAGCTGACTGTTCAAATGAAATACAAGAAAAATAGAAGCAGAAGGGCTGGTTCCCCTGAGAGATGAAGAAATGTGCTATTTGGAAAAAAAAAAACAAAAACCCAAAAACAACAAGCAAATCACTAAACAAAAAGCATTTCATTTAAGACAAGACCTAGATTCAGATAACTTCTTAGATCGATCTCTCTAAAAGAGGCTATTATTGGCACGTTTACCATGAAACAGTAGAACCCTTTTTGGAGGTACTAGGCTTGTGTTTGGCAGTTCTGAGTCCTGCAAGTACCATGTACCTGGAGGTAGTATAGCAGAGTTACTTACATGAGTTACACCAGTTATCCACTGCATTTACACATTTTGAACAACTTTATTCTGTAAAAGCCTCAGCAGAGTTCTCTGGAGATGCCACAGCTATACTAATTAGTATAGGACTTTTTTCCAGCTTTGTGCTCAAGTTTGAAAAGGTAAGGGTAAAATTAGAAGGATATATGAGTAGAAGGATACTTGTTCCAATGTAGCAGGCAGTTCATGTGATCTACTTTTAAAAACAAGGAGTTATAAGCCTGTTTGAAAAATCAGGTCACTTTAAAATTAATGCATTCCTTTTCCTTCTGTTTTCAACAGTGAACTGATTTTCTGGAATGATCTGGGAGTTGAGACATCCTTTCCCTTCTGGGCATGGTCTACATTTAAATAAATCAATAAATTCCTTTAAGAAAGGTAAAATGAAATGAGAAAGAGGTGTTCACTTCTGGTAGGGTCAAATAAAGGTAACTGGTTGTTTTGGCAAGATGACCAAGGGATTTCTCTTGAGCACAAAAGCAAAAACACATGTGAGACTTCCTTTTTTTCCCCTTTTTCCCCAGTAGGCTAGCAGGAAAACAACAAGGATATACCTGGCCTTTTGACAGAATAGCAGCCAATTCCCAGTCCTTGGTGGCCAGTGTGGAAGAAGGCTTGCTCCGTCCAGCTAGCAGGTTTTCAGTCTCACAAACCTCCACCCATGTCTTAGTGAGTCATAGCTGGAAGACCTTTTCACATGGTTGATCACATCTTGTACAAATTAGGAATGTACTTTTACTCCTTAACTTCATCCTATAATCAACATTCAGAAACAACTGAGGATTGTAACTTTAAGCTCTGTTTGTACCTATGTGGAAATAGAGAATAGATATATAGCTAGATAGTACCATTATATTTTCAGATGTGAGGAGGTTAGTTAGAAAATTAGCCAACTCTCTTGATGGAACCGGGATGGTACAAAAAACTGTTAAGGGTTGGGGGGGGGGGGGTTGGGTGCTGTGTGTATAACCTGTAGAAGCTCTGTACACTTGCAGCACTTAAGTATTGAACAGGTCAAAAGATTCAGCAGATTCTTGGCATCTTGATTTTTACACTTGGTACTCTCCTAATTTTGGAGGCAGTCAGCTTGAGCACTGATCCTTCTCCCCACAAATTTTCTGTAGGGAGGTGAGAGAATGTCCATAGCCCATTTACCTGTGCTGGTAAATGGCCAATGTAAGGGAACTGCCTGGTGTTAGAGGCAAGGAAGGGAAGCAGAAGGTCAAAGTACTACTTCGCCTCTTGAGTCTTTGTAGAGGACGTATAGAGCTCCTGCCTCCCTGGCTGCTTCACTGGAAGAGCAGCTTTCATTTGGTCCATCCAAGTCAAAAATAATAGGGAATATGTTGCCAGTTTTTAACTGGATGTGTGTATATTATGAGTTTGCACAGACTCTGCAGTTTAGGCTTTCCAGGACTACTTACAAAATAAGTTCTGCAGTTATTTCAACCTCTTCTCCTTAGCCTTGCTGCCTCACAATGCACTGCTTGTTTTGAAGATGGACATTTTGCTTTGTTTTAGACTTGTTAAACCCTTTAACACTGAAAATCTTGCTTGGAGGTTGCAAAAGCACTTGTAATTGAAGTGCTTGGAATTATGCTTGGGTGTTCTTAAAGACAGGTTTTGCCACTTGCTTTTAGTCTCTTTACAAACCAATATTCCCAATGTAGACTGAAATCCTATTTCATACCTCTTTACCGTGAATTCAGGTAATCTTTGGCTTGCAAAAAGTGATATAAAAAACACATCCAGTTTTTCGTGCTAGTTTTTCATTAGCACCATCTTTGTTTTTATTTTCAATTCTTTTTTTACACTTCCTATAAACAGATTTTGCGCTATATGAATTTCAGCAAGCTAGTGTGCTAGACAGTACACAAACTAAGACCTTTGTCCAGTCTCAGTTAGCCAGCCAGTTGAGAATCTTAGTGTTTTCAAAAGGTCCATGAAACTCATTCACTGTGTTAACTACCAAGGTCTAAATTGAATGTACTTCAGCTGTGGAATGTGAACAAAAAGTGGTTTATGGAAGAGAGGTCTTTTAAGTTCATGCATTTTGTATAGTATCTAGATAGCGTGAAATACACTGGAATGAGATATCAGAGTTGACGTTACTATGCAGAGAAATCCAACAGGTGTCTGATATGAATCAGAAAGTCTTGATGCGTACAGACTGAGAGTTTTCTTCTTCATCTGAAATTAAAGATGATGATGAGATTAACTGTGTAGATCTAGTTCAGGAATTTCCTAATAATTATGTTGTTACCATATTTGTGTCAGATCAGCCCGTGGTTTAATGACTGCAAGGATTAACCCAGTTTTACTTTTTTATAAGATTGCATTTCAGCATTTCTGTATTTCTTTTGCTGCAGCTAAAGCCCTAAGCTTTTTCCTCTTTTGAAGAGGAAGGAAAAGGCTTGCTTTGAAATGTATTAGTTTCCAGAATAAAATGCCCTTCTGATGCTGGATTGCTGTTACCATTATCTGCATTTTTTTTTTCTGGGTGACTGCTATACACTCATTTTTAACTTTCTGTGTACTTGTAACTGTTTCCCATAATCCTCAAAAGATGAAGTAGCTGTTTTGACTTTTATCTTATCAGCAGCTTCTGCCAGTATTTTATGTAAATCTTCCAGATCTAAACAACTTGAATTCTCAGTCACAGTAATACACGCTATCTTTTTCTTGCAGGGGTAAAGAGCTTATTCTTTTCCTCTAGATTGCTTGCCTTTGCATAGTTCGAGGGGGTTTTGTTGCATTTTTTCCCCCATTAGTTTCCCCACAGCAAAAACATAGCAAAACCAAGTATTCATTCAGAGCAAAGCAACATACTGTCCTGAATTTTAATGGATTATGATTATTGAATAAAAAAGAATGCCTTAAGATATGCTTCTCAAGTAGAGTTGATATCACAAACAAATGAATAAGAAAACTTCATGGTACCAAAAAAGAGGAAACAGTAGTAAGGAACAGGGATCTTGTAGAGGTGTGACAGGTCACAGAATCACAGAATCACTGGGTTGGAAGAGACCCATCGGATCATCGAGTCCAACCATTCCCATCAAACACTAAACCATGTCCCTCNGGTCATTCCAGAGTGAGTTGCAGCATTCCCAGTATGTCAGTGAACATCAGTCCTGCAGGCCTATCTCAGTTACAAAGAACAGGTGCTGCTGAGGCACCATTAACTGCCACCATGACTACGTGGAAAGGCAATTGAGACTGGTTAGTGCCAAACTATTCATAAGAAGATACACGTCGTTGTGTTTTAGGTAAAATAGTTCTAGTGCAGGAACTCATTGTTAACTTATTATTAACTTGCATATAAGCTCTTCAAAAAAAATTATGCTTTTACTAGTTTCACTGCTCCTTTTGTAAAAAAGGAAGTCTAGAATGCAGAAGTTAATAAAATATCATGGCTTTAATATCCTTGGGAAAGATGAGGTAGAGTTTGTGGTAGGTCAGCAGGCATCAGTTCTAAGAGATCACTTGATCAATCACAAGACCAGTAAGGGAGGTTTTGTTTGTAGATAATGATCACAACTTTGTTCTGATTCTCATAAGGACTTCTAGGTTCTACTACTTTAATCTGGATGTTTAATGACAACAGTAACCCTAAGGGTTGCACTGGGAACCTGATAAGTAGGTCACAAGATGCAGCTGCCAGTGGAATTTGCTGTGCTTGTCATCTGCACTATTCACGCTAAACTTGATGTGTTCTGTATCAGTGTCATATATTTTCCTTCTTGAGGTCTTGTATGGTTTTATGTCAAACCTCTGGCAGAAGTTGTGGTGAGTTTTTCATTGGCAGTTAGTCTCTCTGAGAACTGTGCAGAATTGCTCAAATTCTTGCAGAGCTCAGCTCTTCACTAACCCTGGGGTAGCAATCCTGAAGCAAAAGAAGGGAATATAACAAGAATCACTTGACAAAAGAAGCATTTCACCAAGTCCAACTTCTTCGTTGACCCTGTCCTTCCTCTGCTCTCATGTCTGTCATCATTTCCTTTGTTGTGGGGATGCATTGACTTCGTACCCACATGTCATTTACCTGTCATGTGCTACTATCTCTCTGACTGAAAACTATGGGCAGGGAACCTGTAGGCATCAACAAGACATGAAAAATAGGTCTTGTGTTACTGAAATATTTTTCTTTCTGTCCTCAGAATCACACTCTGACACTTGTTATGTTTAACATGCTTTTCCACTTGAAGCAATGCTCCTCAGGACTGCTACCTGCTGTGCTCCTGCACATCACACCATACTTGGGGTGATCCCTTGAGAATGAGTGGTAAGTAGGAGTTACACATCAGACTGCCACCTCTGAGAAAAGCGTTAGGAACCATCTAGCCGAGCCCCATGCTCCAGACTGCAGAAAGGAGTTGAAATACTCTTCTCCTGAAGGGTGGCAGTAACAAAGCCCCAGTGCCAGCCTGCTTGGAGTTCAGCTCCAGCAGTGTCTGTCCTGAGCCCTCTCTGTGCTTTTTGACTTACTGAGTGCCCTCCTTTACTTAGAAACAGAAAAGCATCTTTTACTACATTCTTGCATATTTCTTATTTTACTGTTTCTGCTTATCCTGCAGCTCTTGAAAGACCAGTTGAATAAGCAGGTGGGTCTTCCATCTGTTGGGTTTTTGGAGGGGTTTCTTTTGCAAAAACAGTTTATGAATTACATATGACATTATAAGGCAATGCACTACATGCCAGAATATTGCACTTGGCTAATATTTTTTTCAGAAGCCTTGTAATTTTTCCTCAAAACAGGGCTGCTTATTTGTCTATATTTGTTAATTCTATTTGTAAGTAGTTAGTGTCATTTAAAACCCGGAATTCAGTTCTGGTTTGTAAAGGAGTATTGCAAAATCTCACCCATAGAGGGAAGCAAAATACTGTCTTTACAGCAGTCTTGACTACAAGCTGCTTTTAAGAATTATCTCTGCTTCAGTTGAAGCCAACAAAGAACATCTGTTGTCTTATTTATAGCTCCTGTTTCTAAGAAGTATATTCTGTAGCAGATGAGAAAAGTGCCTGACAGCTCATAATTTATAAAGTTACTGAGGTTTAATCTGATAGAATATTATGTACAGAATTCCTTCCCAGGACAGACAGTATCACTTCCCTTTCAACAGATGATAGAAATAGGGCTTATGAAACATTAAATTAGTAAGTGTGAAACATGATTAGCAGCCACTATTGAAAGTATTAAACTATTACAAAGGAATATAGTACTCTATGTTAAGTTGCTTGATGGTTTTATTTTTCTTATTATTTGTGCAGCTACACTTTCCTCAAGCCAGGCACTGTTGTCTTTTTTTTCTGTCTCTCCACACTTTCATTTTGTTTTGTCCTAGAGGGATTTTCGTTGATTAAGGCAGCAGCTCTGTGACAAGTGTTCATTTTTCTGTCAGAGAAGGATAAAGAGACCCCAGATTTCTTTCGGGAGAATTGGTACATTAGAAAGTATGACTGTCTATATCAAATCAAAGCTTTGTTCTATCTAGTTTTATCATTTATAGTTTATAGATTATTGTCTTGTACTAGTTTGTGTTTGCCTGGGCTTGCTTCCCCTCTGTTCCCATAGTTGCCCCTTATTCTCTTGAGTCCCAAGGGTGCAGCTGATACAACTTTATAAATGGGGATGAAGAGAGGATTCAGTTCTCCTCCCCTTCAAACTTCCTGCATCATCACCATGCACATGATATTTTATCAATCAGATCATTGGTTGCATTTATGGACTGATAAACCTGGAAAGTATCTAGGCAAAGTATTTGCTGTGTCTCAGTTACAGCATTGGCTTATACGGCTGACTGTATTTTTTTGATGTGTTGTCTGTAGCTGGATAAAATGAAGCAACATTAACTTTTTATTCCAACCCTCCTAGATTCAGAGGGTTGGACTACAAATGGCCCAGTCATAATAAATGTACATTTCTGTTACGTACCACATGTATTTTAACAAGGTGTGTATGTTTTTTCACAAAAACAAATTTGAAATGCCCTTTTTCAAGCTTATAGGTGTTTAAAGTTTTCAGTACCTACCTCACACAGAGGATTCTGGAGATGCTGGCTTTGGATTTTAGACAGTGCCCAGGCACTGACTGGAGTTCAGAAAGTCATGCTGATGAGAACTCCAGTAGTCATCATGGTTCGGAATAAATGTTTTCAAAAAGTTCTTGTCACTCTTTATTGCTGAAATAGAATTTTAGCAGAAATCTGGATGCTTAGAAAAGCTATTTGAAGTCCAGAAGCGTATTAGCTGAGTGCTGTTTGTCAGTGAGGGTTAAATGTTGTCATTGAGTTGCCCTAGGAAGGTTTTTCTGCTTTATTCAAAGTATTTCTCCATTGAAGATGAAGAAAAAGAGGAACGACAGCTGATAAACCATTTCTACAGTATAATCCTGTATTTTCCTCTGCAGCTAAAATATTCAGCATACCATTAACAGAGAATATCTGAATGAAGTTGTTAGGTCATCCTCTAGTTCGTACCTGACATGTACTCACCAGTGAAAGAAGTAGACTGTGCTGGCTGCATAGTACTGAAGGATTTTAGAATTGACGGTATTTCTATCCAGTTTCCCGGTTGTACTCCAGTCATGTAAGGTCACTAGAAGGCTTCATTTCACTATGCCTTTTTATAGCTCTGTGGTCATTCATATTGCAATAAATCTTGGCTTGCAGACATTTTTCTGCCTTCATACAAATGGACTTTTTGGGAGCCTGAAGGCTGATAGTGTTGCTGGGCAATACCACTCCTTTTTCTAGTACTGAGATAATCTTCACCTCTCTTCATTTCTCCTGGATCTAGTCTTCTTTGGCTGCTAAGGCTTCTGTGATATTCTGAGTCCATAGTCAGCCTGTTTGATGACATCTGATAAAAGACAAAGTAATAGACAAGTAATAGTAGACAAACTTATTAAGCCACTTGTGTCAAATTCACTGAAGCTTAAATAACTCATATTTTTACATTAAAAATACTGTCTTTTAAAATCTTTCTAATGAAAGCAGTATGGGAGAAAGTGGTTGAACCCTGAGCAAGCTCTTACTGCTGCCATTTTCAGTGATGTTTTTAGCCTCTAGAAGAATTTAACTATAGCCAAACTAAATCATCTCAGGTCAGTGGGGTCTAAGGAGAGTTACTTTTCCAGCAATTGCAGTTGAATTTACTTTCTATTACAGCCCTTGATTTATCTGAGACACACAGTGACATCAACTTTCCACTCTAACCTTCTTGTCGTTCTTTCAGTAATAGCAGCTAGGCAGTTCTGAACACTCTGCCTGATCTTTTGGTAAATATCATTTGGGTCTCTAAATTACAAATGTTAAGGCAAGGTCATTGTCCACAGATCTCTCTGGTATTTATTTCTATGTGTTATTAAATTCAGCCATTATGAATCCTTATTGAAATTCAGAGTCTCTTTCAAGGAAGATGGGTGATAGTAGTGGGACATGGTTTTAATTCTGCTTCCCAGTACCTAGTAGAGTACGTAACTCCAGAAGTAACATTTCAGTCAAGAAAGCAAACTCCCACGGATCCCAAGTTTTCTATAGCAAACATGGGTATGAACTTACTCAAGTAATATTAGTATATAGTTCCTGTAAAATATTTAGAAATAAACTCCCTTCCATGTATTGTTACATTTTAAGCTATAGTCTTTTTATATTTTTTTCATTTTTCATTCATCTTCTGGCAGTAATGAAAGATTTGGCTCAGAAGTGTCTGAAGCCAAATTCCAGCTTTAAATTTCCACTTGTCCTTGCCAGATACTAACTCCAAAGTATCTCTTTTTACTGAGAACCCTTCCAAAAGGTGCAGCTGTGTACTGGTTTCATCTTGCACTTTGTAGCAGTGTTGGCAACCCTTGAACGTAAGGTATGCTCTCATCTCCCACACTGCCATTGCTTTGGAGCTGTACAGGACTGTCTGCATCAGAGAGAAGGAAGAGTTTGCAGATAGGAGCAAACCCTGACTTGTGGTTCATCTCATTGGTTCTTGCTGTCACAAGGTAAAAATAGAGCTAGTGGAAAATGTAGCTTTTCTCATGTGTCATCAGAAGCTTCCTTACTGTCTGGAGACCCACTACTAGACTTGTGATTAGAAAGAAGGCACAAAAACTGCATGACAGCTTCTCAGGATCTTAACATTTTGGAGACCATAGAATTTAAAAAAAAAAAAATACAGGACTCAGAGGGAAAAATGATTGCTTTAAGTGAAAAACTGATACTGAATTGTAGCAAAAGGATCTACAAAGTTGCTCAGATTCTTAAGAGTGGACTTGGTTCTCCAGATCTCTGTGCTGTGCTACAGCATACTTCGAAGCAAAAGACACTTTTAAAATCAGGTACTAAATGCAGGTTGCATGAGGGCTTTCACTCTCTTCTGCTGAGACTGACCTATATGAAAAGCTTTCCCTTCCTTCCGTAGATCTTAAGACGCATGCTGAATTTTCTTCCCCTAATCTAGAGTCAGGACTTCTTTAATGATATCTAATATTCTGTTTCTAGGAGTCAGCATATTTTTCCCAAAGTTAGGTGTTATTTCCCTTGGTTGAGCCTCTGCCCTTTCCTGTCAGAATTTTTAAACTGAAGGGCACTGTTCCCAAACTTGGGTGTCTTCTGTGTAAATACTTTAAACTGCCTTCAGTTCTACAAGTACTGCTAAGTCTGTTTGGCTTTTTTGTTTGGTTGGGGTTTTTTTTCTGAAAGATATGTGTTTTGTAAGGCGTTTCACCTTTAAATGAATGTAATTTCTATTTTGTGGAAATGTTCAGAAGTTTAAAGTCGGTGCGATGCTATGAGATAATTATATTAGAGGTGGCACAATGAGTAGGAAATCCTAGAGCAAATGTGACGTTAAGTGATTTTGATTTGTTAATGCCTTCTCCTATGTGTTGATAAAGTGCATTATTTTTTTCAATATATAACTGTGTGACTTATATGTAGTCTTCTGTTGTTGTGTTCAAGGCAGCTGCAGGTTTTATAACTGCCATTGTGTATGTGCATGTGTTCATTTGTGGTTTTGCTGTAGAGTTTATACTCACAAGTGTGTGCATAGTACTAAAAGAGAGATTAATATCCTGATTTTTCAGTTAAATACACAAGTATTTTACAATTTGTGTGTTTGTGGAATAGATTGTCATTATGTTAAAGGCTCTCTTCATATCCAAAAGTTCATAAATGTCTCTGGTACATACAAATTTCCATTTTTGAAGAGAAAGAATGGGGTACAGGGGGAAGAGATAGCAGAAATCCTCTGAAGTCCTAAAATATTAATAGTTGTCCAGTTGCATATTTTAAGGTAGCAGACGAGTGTTGGAAATCTTTCCTTTTAACCAGTGTGCCATTTGTTTACATATATATGTTCTGATGACATGTTATAGAAGTTCCTTAAATACAAAGATAAATACGTAGCTTGCAAAAGCCCTTCAGTTTCACTAAGGATATTATTGATCCAAGAATACTGTACAAGAAAGAGATTCAGTAACGGATGATGATACAAGCATAGTTTATAAGCTAAGATCCTGTTTAAAGTGTAGATAAAGAGCCTGAAGTGTCATGTAGGTTGGAGGAAGGCGCACTCTTTGATTAGGTAATCTGAACAAGGTCTACATCCAGACCATTCTTTATGTCCTATGGAGGCAAACCATTTTCTCCAGTGTCTTTCTTGACCCTGCAAGAGCTTCTTCCCATGAACTGAAGTCTTCACCTGATATTGGATTCCCCTTTTCACTTTGTTTGGATTCCATCCCTCATGTAGAAAATCTAAATCTAGTAGGAAACAGAAAAATTTTTCTAAATATACTTTGTTCATAGGTTTTTTTAGTGTATTTCATGCCATGATTTCAAGGCATTGTTTGGTTAATGCAAGAAAGCATGGTGCAGTCTGCTGCACAGTAGTTTGGATGGACTGTCCTTGAACTGCTGAGCTGTCACCTGAAGTATGCAAATGTCCATCCTCTATTTCTATTTCTTTGTCTCTTTCTTTTCGAAATTTCAGATTAGACTTCCGGCTCTTGCTTCATGATGCCTCCAGCAGGAATTATGAGATTAGTATCTTTCTTCAGAAATGATGCAGTTTCATTGCTGTGATGCAGGAGAGACAAGTACTTAATGTACCTTGCTACCTAAGGGAGCAGAAATTTAGTTTTATAAGTAAGACTGTGTAAACTCTGTTCTTGAAACCTGTTCTTCTCTGCTACAGTGTAAGGGATGCATTTTATGCCCTTAGCATTCTGTTAGTCTGTTAGTATCTCATAATCTTGAGTGTTTTCCTACCATGCCTTTTGATGTGACTCTGATGTTCCATTTATTCTTCAAGTAGATTTGCCCTCATCATAATATAGATTCATAGTTTGGGGTTAAAAGGAACAGAATATTATAAATCTGAATACTGCAAATCAAACATTCAAGATGCCTCAGTAGAGGCTGCTTGGAGTGCAGCATGTTCTATTTATGCCCAACTTGTGTTTGACAAAGTGAATATGATGTTAAGTTAGAAGAGGTGATCCAGGCAATCTGAAAGTGGTTTGACAGTATAGAGAGATGAAAAGTCCATTCCTTCCCTGAGTAGCTTGTTCTGCTTAAAAGACTATACTTGGAAATCTGCTGGTTAGCTCCACCTATGTAACCGGTTCTTTCTTTGAATTTAGCTTTTAATCACCATGTTATACCAATGTCACCTATCTGACAAAACTTCAGAGGTTATTATGTCTGCTCATTTACATTTTCCAACTAACTATGGTGCCAAAAAGGATGGAAGTAGAATGGTTTCTAATGGAATTTATTCTCTAAAAAGCTATGCAGACAATTCTTAGTTACAGCTCTGTATTTGATTGTTTTATCATGAGTTTAGTATCAGATTTTCCTCTGGTTTGCCTAGGACTGATAATGTAACCAGCATGTAGTCATCTTACTCGTCCTTTCATGGTGTGGATCAGGCATTAGAACTCTTGATCCCAGGAACTGCTCTGATTTTCCTTAAGTAATTAAAAATTATCATCAGCAGGCTAAAGATCTGCTTAAGCAACTCTTTCAGGATGCTCGTTTTCTGTGCCTCCTAAGTTAAACTGTAATGACCAGCAGATGGACTTCTAATGTCTTTCTCAGTTATGAATAGACTGGAAAGTATTCCATCATTATCATACCATCATTCTGCTTCTTTTTGCAAGGGGCATGTCTCTGTCCCAGTATGCTTCACTACTATTACTAGTTCATAAATAATAATTATTGTCTTTCATTTCTCTCTTCAGTTTTCTGCACTTCCCAACTTCAGTAATGTAATTACTGCTTTCAAAATACTCTCAGCCAAAATTGTGTGTTTTTCCTTTCTTGGTTGTGGTATATTAATTTTTTTGCCTGTCTAAAAGTTTTTCATTAAGAACTCTCTGTTGATACTTCACTGTTGTGTTCTATTCTTTTTCTCCTTCTACGTAGTTATCCTTATAATTTCCATGAGTTTCAATCTTATAGAAATGCATGTGTGTGCATGAATGTATAACTGTGCATGTAGGCACACGTGCATTTGTGTTTTAAGAGTTGCTGTCTCTTTGTCCATGGTGAGTTTGATCGGGCAGAGATCACTGCCACATAAGCAACTGGTAGCTTTTGCTTCAAGTGATTAAGCGTTGTTTATCAATCATAATCCATCAAACTATGCCAGACGTTTCTGGCAGTGATATAATATCATCTTCATATAAACATTCTTGCTTTTTGGCAAAAGTAGTGTGCTTAAGAGATAGATCATCCCTCACATCGCAGAGTCAGAACATTCCTTTATACATTATATTCTTGCTGTGAAGAAACTGGATTGCATGAAAAATTACTTTATATAAAATCCTTATACAGCTTTGCTTGAATCTTCAAAAATGTTCTTGATTATACAGCTGTTCATTCTTAACCACTCCTTTTAGAAAAGAAAATTCTTGTTTCGTGAAAACTATACCATTAATAGTACTATGCTTGAAAACTGGAAGCAAACAGAAGCCATGGAACTTTTATATGAGTGTGTAATATTTGTTTCTACTACTATTTCAGACCTTTCTAAGTCTGTTTTACCCAGGGAAATCAGCAGCTTCCAGATGATGGTGAGTTTAGCTCCCTCATCTGGTGCACACTGTATGTAAAGTTTTCAGATTTTTTTTCTCTTCTTCCTTACATTATATTTCTCCCATCCATACATTTCAAACTTTATTGTGTTTTGTTTTCTTAGGCGATATGGAGAGCACTTCTAGGACTGACTGAGATGCCTGAAAGAAAATGCTATAAAAATGCAAATGTCATCATTTTTATTCAGCTTTCTGTTTACTTTTGGAGTGTTTTCATTTAAGCCTGACAAGTGGGATATTTGTTCTGTACTGAAAAATTAACTGGTTGCGTTATGATTTTTTTTAGACAGGAATTGCATTCAGCTCTAGGTTGGCTTATTTTTCTTCTTTTTCTTTTACAGTTTTTTCACTTCCAGACCTTACAGAACAGTTTGCACCTCCTGATGTTGCTCCACTGATTCTTATCAAGATAGTGGAGACAATTGAAAAGAAAGGTAGGACAAAGAATAATGTATCAAGTATTTTATTACTTACTGAGTCAGGACTGCAGACTCAGATCCAGAAGTGGCATCTCCCCAGGCTGCAGCCACTGATGCATCATATTACTCAACAGATGTGAAATAACCTCATTCAAGTTTTGTTGCATTGGTTTCTGCTTAGTAGAGGCTTACTGGGACCAGAGGAGCAAAAATAAAGCTTACCTCAGATGACATTTAATAACTTAACTAATGTATTATTGCTAGGTGAGGATGAAGGGCTTGGTATTGCTTTGGTTTTTGTTACTGATAGACACTTTATGATGATTTTGGAAATGCCATCAAGCATTGAATTGGATACACACCTAAGCAAGTAATGTTTTGCCCCAAAGAGAGGGAGAAAAAAAAAAATAATTAAATATGAAAAAGCTACAAGAACTGTTTTTATGCTTCAGGAGTCACTTCTTCACTGCTGCTGTACGCTGAGCTAGTCAGTGCTATTTTTATGGTATTGTTGATCTCCTGCTTTCCTTTGTTGATATGTCTCCATGCTTCTGAGGTTTTCCCCTTCCTTCTGCTATGTCTAGCTTCTTTTGCCCTATTTCTTTCCTCCTGACCCCTCTTCTGATGACTTCAGAGTCCTGGCAAGGTAAGGAGTAGCTCAGTGGACCCTGCTCATTCAGTGGCCTTACAGCCACGGAGCAAGAAGAGGATTGGTATTCTGATCACATTCAGGCTGCTGTTCTTGGCGACTGAAGTCCTCACATACTGCTTTGATACTATAAGAGAGCATAAGCCTTTCCTGAACGACTGAGTGCTTGGTAGTATCAACAAGAAGGGCAAACATTCAGCAACAGTTTGCATAAGCAAGTATTGCTTTCAGGAAAGCCACTGTTATTATTAAGTCATTGCTGTTCTGCATCCCTAGGAATGGTCTCTTTCCCTGTATCTTCTCTATATTCTCTGAAGTAGGGAAGTTTTAAACAGCATCTTTCACCTGTGAACACTGCATTGATGTAGTTTATTTACGTGGATTATCAAACATATTATGTGACGTATACAGACATTTTCTCTCACACCAGTGATGTGATGCTCACCCTACCTACTCCATGAAGTCATGGGCTGTGTAGACAGACATTGTAAGGGTTACCTGTCCACAAAAAGGGCTGTTGACTCCATAGGGTAGCAAAGGTTAGGCATGCTTGTGACTTAGGTGGCTCGGTTAAATCTTTAAAGCTAATGAGGATGTGTCTGAACTTCTGTCATGTCCCAGTCCCATTCTTGTGGGGTGGCATGGCTTAGATTACCCACTTCTTATCCACCTCAAAGACGTGGTGTTCCGAACTGTCATGTAAGTTACAAAGGAAGATGTGACTCCCATGTTGCTACTGCAAGCTGTTGTCTTCCTTGGGGTACATAAATCTGTTTCCTAATTATGCCATCCTACAGCCAGCCTGTGGAGGGCTGTGCAGAGTATGTAGGACTGCTGGCATCTTTGATCTTCCTTGGCCAGCTTGTTCTGCAGACCCTGCAGTTTGCACGTAGAAAGAGATTTCTTACAGCCTTAAAAAACAATCACATTCCATAGGATGGTAGGTATATGGTGGTGAAAGAATATTGCTGATTTATACTGTAAGTACTTATTCAAAGAAAACAGAAGTATGTTGTGTTATGGCAACAGTCACTGGAATATTAACATATCCCATCAATTTTGTTTTGTAGGTCTGGAGTGCTCAACTTTGTATGCAACACAAGGCTCAAGCAGCTCAGCAGAATTAAGACAAATTATTGAATGTGGTAAGTACAGTTCCTTAAAGCACTAGACACATTTTGTGGTCAGTCTGCTGCTCTTTTCTTTGTTTCCCTACTCAGCTTATATATTTATCTGCTTCTGAACAATAGAACATTAAAAGAACAAATACAAGTTTAAAGGTTTTCTAACCTTTAATATGAAAGGCATTTTCCACTTTTGCAGGTTGTCTTTCTTCAGGAACTACACTGTATGTTTTCTTCCAAGAATACTTATTTTAATTGTTTCTTGGTTGCTTGCTTGTTCAAGCACTGACAATCTAGCGGTACAGAGAATAACAAGGTGCTTTGCTCTGAAACAAGATGAAGATACTCTGTTCTTGTAAGGCTACAGTTTATTATTTTGTAAACAAAGGGTGGTTTGTATACATACAGTTTTGTGTGTGCGGTTTTTTGGTCCAGTAGGTGGAGAAGTAATAGCTGCACATTCCCTGCCTGCTATTTGAAAAGATTCTGGAAGGGAAGGAGAATTGGGTTAATGCTGCTGCAGTAGGCTGAATTCTCAGATTTTGGACAGAAAAATACAGCTGCACCACTAACACCACATACCCATTCAAGTTCCCTGAAATATATTACTTTCTCTTTTTGATATTCTTTATTTCTACTTCAGGCAAGAAAATACTGGCATGGCTGTGCTCAGTTGCAGTATGAGAGATCAGGAGCTATCATAGGCAGAGTGCTTAAGCACGCTTTTGCAAGCTGGGGAGCAATGTAGGGTGTGAGCTTCCTTGCATAAAATAGCACAAAAATAGGAGGGCTAGAAAATGAAACTAGTTACATGCCATACTACCAAAGGGACAAAGGAAGCATACTCAAACTGTGAGTTAGCTCTCTTCATTTTTAGTAACTACAGATACTAGCTAGATGAATAAGAGATGATACTGTTGGAATTGTCAGTTCCTTCAAATGGAAAGAGTATCCTGTCCTGTGCTGATAAAAAAGTAGTATATGAATGCAGCAATAAAGGAGAGATGTATCTGTGGTGCTGGCAGCCTAAACTGTATTTTTAGTATTGTAATTCTAAAAATTTTAAGTCCAGATAAATCCAGATTTTCTATGGCACCAGTATGAACATATCTCTTAATCTGAATCCCTTTTTAAGTCTCTAAACTGAGGTGTACTTTTGTGAAAGGTTCACATATCTCAAGGGATAAAGAACTTGTGGTTTATGTGTATTCTTATTTAAAATATAATTAGTATTGAGAAGAGAGAACAGGACTTTACCCTTTAGTAACAGTGTATCTTTCTGAGTTGTCTTTAAGATAGACACCGTGTGTCCAGATACTGGATACAAATAGATCTCCTCCTCCGCCTAGTCTCAAACAATTAAGAGCCTGCTAATTCAAAGAGTAAAGTCAACTTTGGTCTCAAAGTTGTGAGCTGTGTTACTGTGGTCTTCTGCTTATGGTTAAAATAGTCGCTATATTAATTGGATAACTGCTTGTTAGCATCAACACAGTGCTATCTAGCTCCAAAATCAAAGCTGACTTGCATGTGGCCAGCTCAGCAGATGGGAAGAGTCTGGGTCTGTTTATGACATTACACCCAAAGAGCTGCAAAGTACCATACATTTGTTCTCACTTATTTATTCATTATTCTAATTCAGGATGTGCTTCAGAGAATAGGTTAACACAGAAAGAACCAGGATTTAACATGGCATATGAAATAAAAACATCCTGTAAGCCACCAATTGATTAAAATGTTTCTTATGAAATTGTGGTTGGATTCTCTATAATTGCCCTTGTAGAATTCATACCCACATTGCAAGTTTTTTATCATCTCAACTGTTCATAGTGTCTTTTTCCTCCTGTAAATGCTTTGGTGTCTGGTAAGAACTGAGGTCATACTGCACAGAAAGGAGGTGGTGGAGCACTAAGTTTCTCACTACCACCTCCTGACTGCCTGTTTTCACTGTCTATGTAGACATACTACATATCTGATCCTTCTACATCCCTGTTGAATTTGGTTTAAACTGGCTGCTTCAGGGGACTTGACTAGCCTAGAAAATTGATCAGCATTACCTCTAATACTTCTTAATTTTTCTACCAAATATCAATCTTTGTAAACATTTATGACGTTACTGTGCCAGAGTTTCATGTTTTAAGATGAACCCTAATCATTCTTGCTCTAAGTAAACATTTCTGTATTTTCCTATTTTTATTTTTGCTGCTAATATTTCTTGTTCTGGTGCTAACCAGTAGTCCTTTATATGACACTCCCAAATCTCAGCCCAAGCCATAACTGTCCTGGGAGGGTATCAGGTTTTACAAGATAAGTCCTAGCAGCTGCATAAACCAGCCAGCACCCAGCTCTGCACGTGTGTATGTTTCGACTTCCTCACATAAATATTTACAGGCTTGGAGCCCCAAGTTGTTAATCAAACTTCCAGTTATAGTAGAAGTAGACGCAAGTAGAGAAGCTGCATTTGCCCAAACCCTTGATTAATACTTAACTTCTTACACAAAATATTTACAAGTAAAACAGAAACTTGTTAAAAATATTCTGATATTCCATAACATTGCCAACATACAGCAGGTCACTACCATTATTCTGAGTTCAGCCCCACACTGTAAATTGCAGAAGGCTGCACGCAGCTGTGGAATTCATTTGGTTTGTCACACGGAAAAGACCTGGGCATGCTGTTGAGCACTGTATATTCTTCATTTCAAAGATGCTTCTTGGGGTCTTACGTTCTTATGAGTAGTTCCACATAAGCTAGCTATAAGTGGGCAGTTTTGACCTCGTATAATGCCCTAGTATCGTAAGCCTCTATATTTTTTCCAGTTTCCAGTGTTTCAAACATATGTTGCATTTTCCCTTTAGATGCCGCTTCATTGGATTTAGAGGCATTTGATGTGCACACTTTATCAGATGCTCTCAAGAGGTATCTCCTGGACCTGCCAAATCCCATCATTCCAGCAGTGGTTTACAGTGACATGATTTCTGTAGCTCAAGGTATGGTTACTGCATTATTTTAAATCTCAAACAGAAAAAAAATTATTAAGATTCTGAATATCTAGTGGTCCTGCTATCATCCACGGAACAGGGAAGATTCTGCAGAACCTGACAGCATCTCAGAAAACATATATACTTTCACCACTTTTGATGAAAGCTGCTTCAGTTCGGATTTAGACATGCAAAAGTTACTTAGCTGTTTAGGTATACATAATAGAAAATATAACGGATAACACAGCTCTCTTTGTCTCAGTAAGCAGAATAAGTATAGAAAAAGTGGGCGGAAAAATCAAGGACTTATCTGTATGCAGAAAGCTAATTTTTAACTTTTTATCAGTGCTGACAAAGTGAATGTATTAGAGGTCATGATGTTCTGTGCTACATGGGGAGTTGCAGATTATGAAGTGAGAAATACATGCATATAAGATTCATCACGTACAATGGTCATTTCAGACAAGTACAGCTTGTAGGCTTTCAGTTTGTGGGCCGACTATTCTGTTGTATATCTCAGGACAGGATATTGTTACTGGGAACCTTCAAAGTCAGAACAACACCTGTGAGTCTTATCTAGTGCATCTCAGAACTATCCAATCACATGTGACACTAAACATGAGACAGACTTCTGCCAGTACACTCTGAACACATTGTGGTTTTTACCAAAATGCGTATCTGTTTCCACTTGACTTTTAAACATTTGTTCTTTACTCTTCGCTGAACATTTCACTTCTTTCAAAATAAAAAGTAAGTCTCATGGCACAAATGAAGGACAGGATTATAATTTTTTTTTGCTGTACAATTTATGCTTCCAAAAGCATCACAGTTTCATTTTAATCGTTGAATGTTCCTGTGCTGATATCAAGAACCTTTTTTCTGTTTGCTTGCAGAAGTGCAGAACTCAGAGGATTATGCTCAGTTGCTGAAGAAACTCATCAGATCTCCAAATATACCTCCCCAGTATTGGCTCACACTCCAGTATTTGCTCAAACATTTCCTCAGAGTTTGTCAAGCCTCCAGCAAAAATCTTTTGAATGCAAGGGCTCTGGCTGAAATTTTCAGCCCTCTGCTTTTCAAATTTCAGACAGCAAGGTACGTGGGTCTTCTTTATTATAATTTGTACTGAAAATATGGGCTAATCATATGCAAAATAAAGTTTAATTAATTAATTTTCTGATCTTATGTCTAATATGGAGAGGTTTGTTGTAAGTTTTTCCAATATTTTTTTACTAATTCTGATGTAAATTTTTGCATGATCACCAATTCTTACTATCTCTTCCATCTCTTGCAGCTCTGATAATACTGAACACCACGTAAAAATCCTTGAGGATTTAATCACAAGTGAATGGAATGAGAGACAGTCTGTACCAGGTAGGAACTGTTTTTAGTTTAAAAAGTTAGAACTATTTTTTCTTTAAAAAGTTAGATACCATTGTTTTCTTAAGGGCACTAAAAGCTCACTGCTTTTCTGTTCTAATAAAACTTAACGTAAAAAGTGCATAACTACAAAACTAAGTAGAAGTTGTTCATATTTTCTATAGTGGCATGCAACATTTGTTTTATTAGAAATAGTCATTTACATTAAAATAATTTTAGTACACATGGTTTGTATAGCCTTAAGACTTTCATTTCCTTTTCAGTAACTTATCAATAGGAACTTGTGAATTTTAAGGCTTGCAAACCAGTAGAATGTATGTCATGCAGCGGTGGGGGGAAGCAAATTTTGGAGGTGTTATTTAACTCTCACTCTGCTCCCAGTCAAATTTTCTTAGACCTACAATACCTCATAGAGACCATCAGAATAAAGTAAGACTTCTCCCTTTATTTACCTATATGTATTTTTTAATCTTACATGTATTTTTTAATCTAAAGACTTTAAAGATTTATTTATCAACATCCATAAAATGCGCCAAGAATATTAGAACTCCAGTCAGAAAAGTTAGTTTTATTGATTTTGTGAGTTAGCATCTAATTTAGCCAACAAGCAGTAAACCCCACCCTTAATTTATGCAAAAATCCTCAATTTTAAATCAGATCTTTGGTAGGAGCAAGATAGAGCTGCTAACTATGTGCAAAGGACATTATTTACACAGGGAAACTTTATATGTTAGTTTAAAGTAATTTTTTTATAGCCTATTAACTGAGAATACCCAAACAAAGAATAGGGCGATGGTGAACAGAACATAGGGTAGTCTGTAGGTCTCCCACCATTCTATTCAAAGTACAAAATAAAGCTCATAGCAGTAGGACTTCTAGGTATAGTCTGCTTAAGACATAGAAGAAGAGCTAGAGCAGCAGAAGAATGTCTTATTTCTTGTATTTCAGGTAGATGTACTGTATAATCCCCTTCATCAACAAATGAAGATTAATTTTAAATGGCTAAGATTTTTGTTCCTACAGCTTTGGCTGAAAGTCATTTCCAGCCTTGTCAGTTCTGTTAGTTAGGAGGCTTTCTGTAACATTTAATGTTCATCTATTTTCAGCTAGTTTATACCTATTAATTTATACCTATACCTATTTTGTTTAATTTTGTCAGTTAAGCAGTTATTTGCAGAACTACAGTGGTTTTTATCTCCTAATGCTACTATAACAACCAGGAGAGTCCATCCAGTCTTCTAACGACTCTATGTGCTGTTTTACTAAGTATCAGCAAATAACTGCTGACTGTTAAAGAATTATTTTCTTTAACAATAACTTGTTATAAGCCTTAAAAAACAAAATACTTCATTGAATTCACTAATATTCTAAAGAGTCTGCTAATTGCTTTTTTTTTTTAATTATATGTTTGCAAATGCTTTAGGTAATGTAAATTCATATGACTAGAGGCCCTGACTGGGAGGTTAGAAAGTCAGGGTCAACAGTGACAGTTTTCTTAGTTGCACCTGAGAGATTGCTTAGTTGCATGCCATCCTGAGTTGTTTCATATAAGGGAAATATAAAATTGAAAGGTGCTGATATTAGAACCACTAATGAGGAAAGGAGTCTAGTCATCTTGAGGTGTAATTAGGGTGCTTGAAGAAATGTGGCTGCATCCAGCATATCAGTAGGCTTTGACACTACATTAATAATTGTAATAAAACATCTGCTTGTTATTACTGCTTCTGCATTAATTAATATTTTTTTAAGGCAGTAGTTTATTTTGCAGGTTCTCCTGGTTTTTTTTTTTATATGGTCTGTTACAAAAGTAGAACTCCCTCTGTGTGCATTTTGAAGTCCATCCTGGGTAGCAGAATGTTTTTTAGTAGGACATTTGCACATTCAGTAATATACCCTCAGATATGACATTTCAATCTTTGTAGTCACTTGTGAGCATCAAAGATTTTACTGTGGTACCTGCTGACTGGATACAGAACATACAGACTGTATAAGGTTTGAATCCTCTCAATAAAAGTAACGTCACTTGTTGCTTTATCGCAGCGTCCGTGCCTTAATCACTACAGTCTCTGGTTAGCTAGCCTCTACTCTTAGGACTGTAAAGTGTTGGAATAAATTTCAAAAGTTAAGTCTTAATAGAATGTTATGTAAGTTTACAGGATTAGAACATGAGCCTGTTTTCCTCACCAAAATCAATTGGTGGCCAGTTAATCTGAAATGCTTTTTTTATTGTTCTCATAGAAGACTTTAAGGTGTATTTTCTAGAATTATTATCTTCAAGATTATTCCTTGTGGTAGCTTGAGTTTCCATAAAAATTGCTTCAAGGTTTTGTAATAAAAGGAAGATTCCTAGAAAAGATAACTTTTTTTTTTTCACGTAAGTGTTCTGAGAATGACAGTTTATAATGGAATTTTAAAAGTGTTTAAGTTAATGAGTTTTAAAGCAAAAGAACTGTACTTGTTGAAAATAATGTAATGACAGCTAAGCAATAACAGAGAAGCCAATGCTACCAGGTTTCTTCTTTTCTTCGCAGGCTGGATTGATAGTTTCCTCCTTTCTTTTTTGTTTCGGTTATTCACAAGTCTGGATGAAAACATCCTGTTTAAAATGATCTGGGCATGAAGTTTTAGTGCTATCTTACACAGTACTTTTGGGAGGTAACTGATCTAAACAGAGAGTACCTCTTTGCACAACTGTGGGATTTTTTCTTATTGCATCACATGCTGGTTTTCCTTCTTGCCTTAAAGCAATAGAAAGTATGCAATTGGACCTTGTACCTTAAAATTAATGTCTTAAATTGGTCATCTTTAACTGGATGTCTTACAGATACAGTGGTGTTTTGCACACTGTAATGCAAGAACTGGAGTTACTCCTAGGCCATTGATTTTTTTTTCTGGACTGTTTTTTTTTCTTCTCTGTCACAGTGTTCGAAAGCAAACTATACATTTTAGTTTGTGAATTAGAATAATGCTTAGCCCATTAGAAAAAACTAACATACAGAAGTTGAAATACCTATTGTGCCTATGTATGTAGTAGGTGAAGACGTGCTGCTTATGCGTCTCAGAATCTCAGACATTATAAAGAAGTGTGAAGGCACGTGTGCTTTTAGAGTTAAATATTGAATAGTAGGCTATGGTTGTAGGTATGAAAAACTGAGTGTTTTCATCAGTTAATTTTCAAGGATTGTAAGGGCTCCTAGCTTTGCTGTCTGAACAAGGCCTACCCTGGTTGCAGGTCCTAGAGCTGTCCCTGTGTTCTGGGCAGTACAATCGTTTCGAAGGTGGTAGCTGGGAAGGCAGGTCATACTGAGGAAGGTAGGTGGTAGGAGAGTTGGGAGGGGGTTTTCAGGGAGAACATAAGGAGATGGGGTCCTCTTGGGGTTGCAGGGTGTTGAGGAGCATGGAGTGTCCTTGGATGTGTGAGATAAAGGTGTGTCTTTTCACAAGAAGGCAGAGAGGAAGGTGGGCATGGTGGAAGGGCAAGGGAACATAGGGAGGTGGCATTGTGGGCAGACTAGTTGGTGAGGAACACAGGAAGAGCTTCTGCAGTGGTGGGAAGGAACTGCTGTCCTGTGTGGATGAATCAAAGCCTTGTATGGTCTGTACACCAACTCAAGCTAAGCTGCTTTGTCTGGACTGTCTATCCCAGTTTACTCCTGTTTCCCAAGCTTGTAAGTAACATTGTAGATAATGGCTCAAGCTGGGAAATATTGCAGTTTTAAGCAGGAAGAGCAGGGTCATAGCTAAGAGTGAGGTTATGTGATGAGACTGTCTCACATGTAATTGCTCACTTGCTGGTGGTGGGCTGAGAGTCCTGGCAGTATCATGAGGATGCAGACACTTTGCTTTTAGCTGCAGAAAATATTAGCATGGTAGCATTCCTCTTGGAATTGGACACAGTGCTCCCCTGGACTGCTGCAGCAGTCAGGCTCAAGCCGCAGACCTGTCAGTAGTGTCCTGGGGACACAAGCAAATCTGAAGGAATGCTGTCCCTCGTTAGGACTTTCCTGCATCATGTCACGGGCTTGGCTGGGCTGTCTGCAGCCCCAGTCGTGGTTTGGTGAGAGCAGAAGGCACGCTGTCCTATAAGAGGGCTGATGTCTCTTGAGACATATTGCGCATCCATGCCTCACCCGGCAGAGGGCTCCCCTTCTAAGCTAATAAGTTCAGGCTTTATACCTGATTTAACAGAGAGCAAAGTGCTTTATTATTCATCTGGCAGAGGGATGCTATATTCTTGGCTTAAGTTTTGATTTGTTTTTCAGTACCTAATTGAAGATATTTGGTAGGACTGAAATAGCATGTACAACATTATTAGACTTGTCAGATTGATATATGTATGTCTGTATTTGTACATAAGTATGCATAAGAAACACATGAAAGCCTGTCAAACCTGGTCAGTTCTCTTCCTGCTTCATACACTTTTTTTTTGAAAAGCAATGCTTTATAGGCAGAGAAACACTATGGGTATAACTGCAAAAAACAGTAGGCTGTTTCTAATACAAATCTATGCAGCAATACAAATACAAATCTGTAGATTCAATGGACACCACTTAAGTTTTTAAAATTTAAATGAAGTTAAGAATAGGCATTTATTTTTGCACAAGACACTGAAATAAAAAAAAAAAAAAGTACTTTGGAATGTGTATGGGTACCTGTGCTTTTTAGAGTGAACCAGGTTTAGGTTGTCTTTTCTCCCAATACAACAACAAGTGTTATCAACCCTTTCTGTAATTTTAACAGTATATAAGAGGCATATCAGATGCTAGCAGAAGTTAGAGTTGTTCAGGAACTCTGGTTACCATCTCCATTAGGCTCTACCTTTATGACTGTAGTGCTTTCAATTATATATAGAGCTAACAAATGTTAAAGTAGGCAAAACCTAAAACTAGAAAAGCAAGGGATTGTTTTAGGTGAAGCTAATCAATCAACTATAAAACATTAAAAATCTATTGCCGATATTTGGGATTTCATTAACAGGTATAGGTGAGTTTGGTATTTTGTAGCACAGGAGGATTTTGGAAGGTGGAGTGACCAAGAACTGAAACCTTAATTGCCATTGTACAGCCACAAGGAACACAAGCTGATCTCAAGGAACACAACTACTAGAAGTTCTCAGTCTTTCCAGCAAGTGGGAGGAACATGTTAATTCCCTTCTCATCTTTCTCTGAATTAAATATTGTGGTCATCTTCTCTGTTCACTTTGAATTTCTTTCCTTGTAAAATCATAAATGGCAAAGAAGTTAACCTCTGTAGGCAGTGAGGAGCAGGCTGTTGTTCTGTTAGCAATTCTGATCTCTACCAAATACTAAAGCAAGGAAAATATATTTGACCTAAACCTGACCTTTCTGTATAGTCTCTTTGCCCACCTTCCCAAGAAATGAAAAAACCTGATCTAATAGAGAACAACATGGATTTGGAGGGATTTTTCTACACTTTTCAGCCTCACAGCATCATGCTAAAGGTCTTCAAGCAGCACATGTATTTGCAATCCAGTGTGAGTGTGTAGGAAGTGATACTATGTTTTCAAGCAGGCTCCTCTGAGAGGTGCAGGTCTTTTCAAGGAAGATTTTGATTCTGTTTGGGGTTTTTTCTGCAGGAAGTTAGTTAGCCACTTCCTGTATTTGGCTCTTCGTGGTGTTCTCTCAACTTTAACGATGCATTCAGCAGCCGGTGACAAGAGACTATTTGAAGGCCAGTTACAATGGTCTTCTCATTTACTTTGCTAAAATGAGAAAGTTAGGATGGCTGANTACAGTACTAAAGTCAGGTTCACTTTTTAATGATGAACAAGAATAAGTGGATACTTTCTGCACAGCACAGAGCTTTAAGGAGTTAAGAATAGAGAGAAGGCTTGGATTTTCTCACTACATCTTTCAGCTTTTTTAGGGATTTTTATGGAACATTGGTTGGAAAGCATAGCAGTTCTTTTTCAGATTTTTTTCTTCATTGCTTCAAAGGAGCTTCCTAGTAAAAGGAGGGTTTGCAGTGTTTTTAAGCAAGATTTTTATAAGAGGAAACCAATTAATTTTTCAGATCAGTGGATTGTATTTTCAGCCTGTATTACAAGGGCAAGAATTTGCAATGCATAATTTACAAAGTAAGTGATTTTGAGTTTCTATGCATATTTCTTTCATCATCTCATGGAAGTATTTTACTATAACTGATTACAAAGTAGAGCTTTCATGGTCTTAAGATGATATGTGAGTGAAAGTTGATTACCCTCTCCAAGTTACTGTGTGTCTGTCTCCTGTCTTTCCTTGCCTGCAAGCTAGGCTACTCTGAGCTGAGCACCAACCTGATTAAATAAGTGTGGGCAGTCCAGAATCTGGCCACTAGTGAAACCCTGGAGAAATAATTTTTCCTGGAAGCCTTTATTCAACTGAGTAAAAAACCTTATAATTCCCACAGGAGACCTAAATGCAGCTATGTAGTCTTTGTAGGAAATCCTTATAACCTACTTTGAATAACTACTTTGGCAGCTTAACTGTTTGGGTAGCAGGTGGGCTAAACCTCCAAGTTCAGTGTTTGTACTTCTGTCTGGGATGATTTTAAGGATCCTGTTTCATTTTGGAAATGGAAGGAATCTTTGGGGTACGTCTGTCTAAACAGGGAGGGCAAAGTCTACTTCCGAATAAATTTAAGCTTATTAACATATAATGCAGGCTTTTTTTTTTCATAGCTGTCGGTGCTTCAGACATGTTCCTGTATGTTAATGTTTGTCTAAATGGGTAAGCTGCTGAGGAGCACAGAAAGGGATTAGGTATGTGTGAAATATTTGGGAAGGATGTAAAGTGTGTTAATTTTTTTAATGAGTATTTCTGAGATAGAGCATGTTTTAGCCAAACTAGAATTTCTTATGATGTAGGCACAGATAGTTGCTACAGCTACTCTCTGTTGTGGTTATTTTTGATATCTGGTTTTCTTCCATAGCTCATAGTGAGTATAAAACAGTCACATTGCTTCACATAGCATTCTGCTGTGGAATTAATAGCCTTATCTGTGCATGTTTCTTCCAAGAGATCTGAGATTGTTACGGTCAACGTTGGGGGAGTTAAGAAGGAATATCTAAATTGTAGGAGGATACTGATGATGTAAAGTCAAGTAAGGAAGGAAACACTGACAAGGGACTCAAGCTTTTAAAAACAATAAACTTGAAAAATATATCAGTGAGAGCAAGGTAGAGAAACAATGTGAAAAGGCAGACTAGATTTTGTTGTGTCCTGAAAGACTAGCTTTAAATATACAGCACAATTTTGTTTCAAGATCTTTCTAAGTTTTTACTTTCTTCTACAGTTTAGGCAAGTCTGCTGAATGTAAGATAACAATATTAGGCTTTTGGCTTTAGATCGATTAGAATTGTTTTTTATTACAAAATTATAAGGGAGAGGAAGACAACTCTGCAGTAAATTTATTTTATATAATAATATCAAGTATCAGACATCTATGTCCATTTAATTAACAGAAAGCTGCACACTTTAAAAACATATTCCATATATCATTATGTGAATATATATGTGTGCCTGGGTGTCTGTATGTGTAATGGATACATACATCAAATCATGCTCTTTTGCCTCCTGCATCTTTATTACATATAGCAGGTCCTGAAGCATTTTAAAGCTTTTTGAATGGTAAAGTTCAGGCATCCAAACAGCAGAATGCAACTGAGATGTGACCAACCTACTTCTAAAGGGAGCTGCCCTGTGTGTGAGTGTGCGTGTGTTGTGTGTGCCTGTGTGTAAGAGCTACGTGCTGCAGCATATCAGCCTTTTGTCATCCTGCCAGAATTGGACTGTACCATGCAGCAAAGTCAGGAAAATAATCCGTGAAGGCAGGCAAGGAGAGCCCACTCACTCCTTTTGTTTGTAATACCAGGTTTATAGTGCAGTTCCACTAAATGTAGATGCTTTCCAATGCTGAAATTGTTTTAAGATTAATGTAGAACAAAATGATGAAACAGGAGTGGTCTGGTGACATTATTTTGACATGATTGGCTGAGGATTATGATGTAATAGGCTACAGTGCGGCCCCTTATAGGTTTTAAAATGAATTCCAAGGCACCATTACAAAGAGAGCCCGACTCTTTTCTTATATGTGAGCTTACTCAGTGAAACTCATACAAATGTACAATACTGTTTGGAATATGGAAGAACTGGATATAGACTATCCTAAGACAGATATAAATTGTGGCACAGAGTTGATGTTTTACATAGAGATGGATCCACCAGGTAAAACTGCAGTCTTATTGTGGAAGACTTAATTCATTTTGATCTTTACAATAGATGCTAAACAATTTGTAGTGGATATGTAGGATTTATTTATTTTGTCTTTGATAGAAATAGTTTTTATTTATCTTTTTCTTTTAATAAATTAGAATTAAATTGTTATTTAGTGCATGGTTATTGTAATTAGAGTCATAGCTGTAGAAATACCTGTCTACTTACTTAATTGAATTTTTACTGAATTGACTTGTTTGTTTTGATTTTTTGTCCTGTCAGATGTAGTTCTGGTTCTGCCATTATAGCATAAACATTTCTTATTTCTTTTATTATTATTTTTGCTATCTCCATGCAACATTGTGACTAAAAAGAGATGCTGTAATAACACTTTTATTTCCTGAAACGGTGATTATAAATAATTGGTTTGGATTGTTTGAGGAAACAGATTTTAAAATCTATCAGTTTTATTTAAGTACCTGAAATTGCATCATTGCTTTCATATCATATAAAAATATGCTATCTTGTTATTCATTGCAATTTAAAAATCATTGCTCTTGTAGCCGTTCATAATATATAGGGCAGAGGCATTTGTGAGGAACGATATACTTAGAGGAGAACTAAAAGAACTGGGTTGATATTTAATCCTGATTGCAATGTAGTCCCCCTTGCTACTAAGTTAGGAGTGCTGCAGTGTCTTCTCTGGCACCCACTGGTATACATATGCAGCTTTGACATTGAAAAAAGGGAGGAATGTGGTTTTTAATCATTTCTAGCATGTGGAACACACTTCATTCTGTAGAACACTAAGATTAACACAAAGGATATTTGGGTCACAGATGGGTTTCTTACAGTGTTTTTTTGGCAAGTCATTGCACAGAATGCTGAGAATCACAAAAAAACCCCCAATTCTTCTTTTTAAGATACACAATATCACTGTGGGTTTGCATCTTTTATTACTTAGCTTCTAGATGAGGAAGCAACAACATTCCTCCAAGATCATTACATAGGAGAGAAACAACCAAAACATTTTACATGTTTTATGCTTTGTATTCACCTGAAGAGAGTAGCAGGTAAAAGCAAACTTAAGATTTTTTTTTTTCTCAGATGCTTTCTTCACAGAGGGAAGAGATGAGTATGGTGTTATATTTTGCTTTAAAAATATTATTGCAAGAGTAAAATAATTTGTTGGAAGAGTGCATCTTTCATGTTGAATCATATTGTTTTCAGTAAAATATCTTGGTTTCTCTAATGTTTCTTAAAGCGTTTGAGTGATAGAAAACTATTTTGTAGCTGTTCTTTTTTTAAAAAAAATTCTCAATTATGTAATAATGTATCATTTCAAATTATATACATTCAGGTTTTCAATGAATTATAACTGACTCTTTTCCACCCCCCTTTCATCTGCAGCACTGCCTCCTAAGCCACCGAAGCCTAATACTGTAACTAACAACGGCTTGAATAACAACATGTCATTACAAGAAGCTGAATGGTACTGGGGAGATATCTCAAGGTAAATCAACTCAAAACGTGTATTTCTTATGTCTGGGTTTATGTTCTTCCTGTGCTATTCTATCTATGTGTATTATGCTTAAGTATAGAAAAATTAGAGTCTAAGAGACAGTTTTAGGATGTTTTCCAACACAAACATATTACAGTTGGTTTTATTCCAAACATGACTGAAAAGTTATTGGCAGCCAGTTAGAACATAGTGTATGAAATAATTTTTCTGTTACTTTAAGACAGCTATATGAAGTGCTAGCGTGAAAGTGCAACAGTGAGAAATAAGTGTTGTCTTCAATCCAGAATCTCAGCTGCAGGCACAACAGTTAACAAGCCAGACTAACAAGTGCCATGTATTAGCAACATTTTTAACTGTACTATATATAGGAATGTTAGACAAGCACTGGCTGCTCCAATGTGCAGGCTTGTATGAACAAGCAGAAAGACCTTTGCATTAGTATAATTTTGTCCAGCAGTGACAGGACATAGATATACCATTTTTATATCACAGTTGTTGTCCAGCAATGTTAAATAAGTTATTTAATAACTGTATTTATTAACATGGAGATCAAGAAGGCTTATACAGGCCACTTTTAAAGAAGAAGAGTTTAGAGCACAGTGAGAGGATAATGAGTGAGCAGAAGCAGAAATGATTGGTTACTTTTGCTTTCATTTTAGAGAAGAAGTAAATGAGAAGCTTCGAGACACTGCTGATGGTACCTTTTTGGTACGGGATGCTTCAACCAAAATGCTTGGGGACTACACACTTACACTAAGGTACGATTAGTTATGCTAGGTCTTTAATACTTGACAGTAAAATGCAATACTGAAATTTAAAATGACTTTTAGGAAATCGTGTTTGCCTAATTTTTTACTAAACTTTGTTTGCAGGAAAGGAGGAAATAACAAATTAATCAAAATATTTCATCGAGATGGAAAGTATGGCTTTTCTGACCCATTAACTTTCAACTCTGTGGTTGAGCTGATAAACCACTACCGGAATGAATCTCTAGCCCAGTATAATCCTAAGTTGGATGTAAAATTACTTTATCCAGTATCTAAGTACCAACAGGTAATTTGGTCTATTTTCTTTGTGTTTCACTTAAATACAGAGAAATTACTGCAGATTAGGGAGTCATTTGTCATGAACAACTTCGGCTCTGCTAATATTTGAAAAAATAAAGTGAGTATAAAAATGAGTGTGTTTATATAAAACAACTCCACAGTTTGCATATAAAACTTGAAATACTACAGATATATTATTAAGAAATAAACTTATGTTAATAAATATGTCACTGATTAATGATAAAATATATAATTTTCAGTATAAAACTGAATACTTGCAATGCAAAGTTGCTTTGTGTCATTCATTTCTCATTTGCATATTATGTTTAAAGTATATTGTATATCCATGTTGGTGAAAAAGGAGTCACGTATACCATGTAACTACCTGGGTTTTGTCAAAATCTGTGCAATATAGTTGTTTCTTTATAGAATACCTTTCCTTCTGCTCATCATTCCAGGATCAAGTTGTGAAAGAGGATAGCATTGAAGCTGTGGGAAAGAAATTGCATGAATATAATACCCAGTTTCAAGAAAAAAGCCGAGAATATGACAGACTCTATGAAGACTACACAAGAACATCTCAGGTAAGCTAGATTTGAAACCAAAGGGAGAGTGGAAACCTTCTGTAGATTTAAAAGAATATTACTATAAATTCATACTGCCTTCTACCTCTGTCCTCCTCCCTCTGCCTTCTGCCTCCACTACCACTGCCCAAAAGAGGAAACGTATCTGATGTGCATATTTGGTATACTAGAATCTAATCCTCATGTTGGAACAGCCACCACTTGTAATCTAACCCATCCTGTGCCCCAGTCTAGAACAAGCACAGAACTGCCTTGATTCACCAACACTTTTGCATACTGACATCATCAAGCTAAGCTACCATTTCGAAGATGTATTTGCAGGGTAACATTCTGTATTATTACTAGTTTTTGAAAGGAGTGATTTCTTCTATGCAAGGTAGAGAGATGATGGGTAGATACAGTGCAGGAATGGAAAGCTGCCTCTATTCTTCTTTCAACTTGATCAATTATTAGCCAGGTCTTGAATTGGAACTAGTACTGTTTTACAGACCCAGAATCGAGGCTGCTTCTTAAAGCAGGAAGTATACCTAAAAATAATTGAAGAACGGTAGAGTGCAGACAATTTGAACTAATAATTTAAAAGACATGGCTATCAACTAGCAATGTAGGGGCAGGGGGATGGACTAAGTGACTTCTTAAGACCTGTGCAGGCCAATGTCTTACACTTCCATTTCAGAAAGCCAGATAAGCCTCTGAGGACATTAGTTGGTATGAAGGGCAAAGTGCATTTCTGTAAGGCTCTAATCATCACAAATAAAACTTATTTATACAAAATAAAGTTCGTAGCTGGTTCTTTGTCTAGAAATGTTGTTTTCTTGGAAAACCTCATTGTGGTAGCCTTTTTCAAAGGCCTGTTCTTTCTGAGTTACAGAGCTATGAAGACACAGTGCATTCTGGTAAAGGGATATTGAAGTCTTGTGTTACAATATACTGAAGTGTTTCTGTGATACAAGCCAATAAATCACTCCCTCTGTCTGATAACAACTGTAATAACAATTATTTTGTTGTCAGGAAATTCAAATGAAAAGAACAGCTATTGAAGCGTTTAATGAAACAATAAAAATATTTGAAGAGCAGTGCCAGACGCAAGAAAGATACAGTAAGGAGTACATTGAAAAATTTAAACGGGAAGGCAATGAGAAAGAAATACAAAGGTCAGTATTTGTATTTGCTTTTCAAATTATACTACTTTGAAGAAAGAAACCATGCCAGGTATAGATCTGCCTAAAACAAAAACAAGATGGCAGGCTTGAATTTTGTTCACTTGTAAGCAAACCAAGCCTCAAGTAGGGTAGATGTGAACTTGCAAAATGTACAGCCTCATCCAGAGAAATATGTTCTCTTAAGTCTCTACACTGCTATGTAGCAGATTGTAAAGTTATGAATCAGACATCATTAGAATGTAACCTACCATGTTATTCCATTCAGGATTATGCACAACTATGAAAAACTGAAGTCTCGGATAAGTGAAATTGTGGACAGCAGGCGTAGATTAGAAGAGGATTTAAAGAAGCAAGCAGCTGAATATAGGGAGATAGACAAGCGTATGAACAGCATTAAGCCAGACCTCATACAGCTGAGGAAGACAAGAGATCAGTACTTGATGTGAGTATGTTTATGAATTATTAGTTTAAATGTTTTAAGTGGAGGTTGGTTTTTTTTTTAATTGTCATCTAACTTCTTTGAATAGTAATTAATTTTATTTGCATTTATTGTCCAGGTGGCTGACTCAAAAAGGTGTTCGACAAAAGAAGCTAAATGAATGGCTTGGAAATGAAAATACAGAAGAGTGAGTAAAAAAAGATTTAAATCTTTCTGGTATTTCAAATCATGTTGCACAAAACTGAGATAAAACATATTTAACTCCTGGACTGCACACAGGAAATCTCAAACTTAGGTCTTCAGTAATAATGCACACAGTCACCACATGGCAGCCTACATCATGCAAGTATTAGAAATGACTTTGTCTCATCCACTTCTCTCCATTATTCAGGGAAGTGCATAATCAAGTTACTATAGCAAAGCACTGAAATTTAACCTGTGTCTTTATTCTTACCAGCAAAATAGAGATCATAAGTTGTTAGTGCTTAAAGACATGCCATGTGGATGAATAAATTGTTCAGAATTCATTTAGGCCTGGGCAGGCACCTGAATTTTTTCAAGTTTCAGGTGTGGGTGGTATGGTACTATCTAGCATAGTGGTACCCCCATCACTATATTCACATTGCTATTGGCGATGATAAAATTGTATATGCTGAGGAGTGGTCCTAATCTGATTTTGTGATCTGGTTGATTTTTCTGGGAAGCTGCTTGGTAGTATTCTGTCATTTCAGCAATTTGGTTTACTATAGGTTCTGACACGGACTTGGCTAATGAATATTTCATGATTTCTTAAACTGAGGGAAACTGATTAAAAGCTATTACAGAAAGAACAAATATAATAGCCAAATAAATTCTGATTGCAAGCTGAGAAGGAGAGGCACCCTTTACACAAAGCCAGCCACCATATAAATACTTGATCTGTCTACCGGTACAACTGCTTGTAGCTTTCTCAAACAGCAGCTGATGTTGATAACATTGCATGATTTTCCACTGCTGTTCTTTAAAGCCAACTCAGAAGGTATTGTTTTTGTTGGGCTTTACATTTTACCAAAATAGTGAGCAATGGTAGAAGTACTGAAGCACTCACAGCAGATTCTGAAAGATAACATAGCATCCTTTAATATGCTTCTTTGGATTTACATGAGTGTTTTTATAAGAAACAAAACACAGAACTTCTATTTTTATTCAGTGATTTAAAAATGGCAGTGGTTTACATTCCTAGTTTTGCCTGGGAGGCATCCTACTACCCACTGACTGTTTTTTCTATCTGAATAATGAGAAATGGGGACTACCTAGTTCACAGATTTTGGTCTGCCATGTGTTTCACAAACACATTTTGTCTTATTTCAACAGCCAGTACTCAATGGTAGAAGATGATGAGGACTTGCCCCATCATGATGAGAGAACATGGAATGTGGGAAATATCAATAGAAGCCAAGCTGAAAATTTGCTACGGGGAAAGCGAGATGGAACATTCCTTGTTCGAGAGAGCAGCAAACAAGGCTGCTATGCCTGCTCTGTTGTGTACGTATTCTAATTTCTGAGTAATGTAACCAATATTTCAGTCACCTACCCAGAGCCAAGAGCAGATAGACACTTGCATATACATGAATCCCATTGGACCTTTGGGTTTAGAAGGAGACCAACAAGTCCTGAGGCTAACAGCTCAAAGCTGTGACACTCCTATAGATGAGCCTTACACAGAAAAAGGGGAAACCAAAGCATGGATGCATTCCTTTAGGTGCACCTGCCAAGTCCTGCCCATCTCTTGCCTCCCTAAGCTAGCACAATATCTGGGAATTCAGGTTTAACCTAGGCTTTTACCATTATCCCAACACAAAAGGCAGGATTTCTGTGTACTAACTAGCATCTTAAGATTTATTGCCAGTAATGTATTTTCTAGCTTGATTTCACTGAACTGACAAACTAACTGGTTGCTTTTTTTTCTTCTTTAGGGTGGATGGAGAAGTAAAGCACTGCGTGATAAACAAAACACCTACTGGGTATGGATTTGCAGAGCCATATAACCTGTACAACTCGCTCAAAGAATTGGTGCTACATTATCAACACACATCACTCGTGCAGCACAATGACTCTCTCAATGTCACACTAGCCTACCCAGTATATGCACAGCAGAGGCGATGAAGATCTTAGTACTCTGCGTTGTTTGGTTGTTTTCTAAAGATCTGACGACATTGAGGCCTCTGGAGAGAGAAGGCTCCTTTCAGCCTTACTCAAGATTTTGAGCTGTAGTATCAAAGCTATCTGTCTTCAGATGGGACTAGAGCTTTTCTTCACAACTGCAATGGGAAAGATCACAGTATTAAGCTGTGAATGTACATTTCTAATCTGAAGTGCTTTTTTTTTTAAATTAAGAAAAGAAAACAAAAGAGAGAAAAATCCTAATCTGATCTCCCTGCAGGGACATAGAGGCCTTTAACCATGGTGCTTGTTTACGACCACTTCTGAAGCTTTACCAGCTAGAACATTGGATTCTCCAGATACAAGGTGTAAGAAGTCTTTTTCATTCGGTTATTGGAATTTCGTCATCACAGCCTGGCTTGGATTTGGTGTTGCTGCACCCAGTGGATCCAGACAGTGGATTTTTTTGGTTCCTAGTGAATGCTATGTAGCAGAATGGCACTTTGATTTCTAAGGGACACTTTAAAAGAACTTCAGTTACAGTATGCTGTTCAGATTAATTGTAATAGCAAAGTGCCAGGAAGGGTGTGGTTTAGTCATTTAAAAGTCCTGTTTTAAGAATATATTTAAGACTGAAGAAAACAGGACTTTCAGTGGTATACAGTAGATAACAATGTAAATAGTATTGGATGACTAACTGTCATTGATGGAAAGTATCAATACCAAACTGCTTCTCTTTTCCTTTTTCTGTTTGCTGAGAGCTGAATTCCTAGACTGTGCTATGCAATACTGAATTTTCTTTAGGCTGTAGTCTTTTCTCAAGCATATCTACAGGTTAAGCTTATTTTCCTTTCCTTGTTGTCTTTCTTTCTTTCTTTTGCCTGAGAATATTTTTCCTGATTATTATTTTTTGTTGTTCATTTTGTTGTTTGTTTGTGTCTTTTTTTAAAAAAATGTACAGGAAGCCAACAAGAGTTGGCTATGAAATACTTTCCAATTTTCTTTGCATACAATATTGAGCTACGAGCTCAAAGTTTAAAACGTTAGTAGACTTTCTTTTTTTTACTAAATAATTTGTTGGGCAGTGCCTGATAAGCTTCAAAGCTGCTTTATTCAATAAAATGTGTATGAAAATTACAAAATATCACTGAGTCCAACAATATTGTTTTGGAGATATCTTTAGAATACGGTACTGTGCTGTATTTGCTTCTTGAAGCATTTTGAATTTCTGTCATGATTGTTTTTGTATTTGGAAGATGAAAAATTATGTATCATTCTCTGTTAGTGATTGCAGAAAAAAAGAACATAAAGCAAATTTGGCTACTGAGATAGTTTGGATTTCAGAATGAATCCACTCTTCATAGTAAATAAATGACTTCTTGACCTACTGTGACAGAATTTTTGTCAGCATGTAATGGTATTTTCATTTCATATGAAGGAAGTTTCTCTAATTGTTGCCTGGGTTTGTTCTTTATATTGTGAAAAAAGGCTCCCATCTTTACTAAGAATGTCTGGATATAACATAGAGCTAATTAAGACTGGAAAATTTCTGTTTTGAAAATGATTAGACTATCACACTTAACACTCTGGACTGGATTTGTTTTTGTAAGTTTGCAGGTTTATGCAGTATCAAAGTGAACACTTCTGTAATTTCAGGCATCAGGGATTTTACAAAATTATGATTTAGTTAAAGGAAACAAGTAAATTAATCCCACTTAAAGCAAACTTACTAGAAATTCTGGGACAGTTTTAATATGGGTGGTTTGCAATGGTTACTTGTTGTACCAGCCGCCAAGGAAATGTGTATA
The DNA here is from genome assembly GCA_013389865.1 of Piaya cayana. Lineage (NCBI taxonomy): Eukaryota > Metazoa > Chordata > Aves > Cuculiformes > Coccyzidae > Piaya > Piaya cayana. Next base: position 197,471 of record WAAB01005339.1, read on the forward strand.
TTGCAAATTGATAAAGTAATGAAGTTCAGAGTAGTCTTCAAAAACTTTCGCTAGTGAACATAAAAATATGTTCTCTCAAGATGCAAAGGCAAGTTCCTTTAATAGTAATGAAAGTTGCACACACAATCAAAAGAGCAAAACCATTGGAGTTCCCTCTTAATAGCTCTGTTATAGAGATACACATATTTTAATTCAAAGTATATAGTGCTTATTATGCTATTTGAAATAATAAGGTATTTGACAGTCTCTAGTAGTTTTTATATTATCTTTTAATTTTTATGTTATTCCTTCATTTCTGAGGCTGTAAGTTGTTTGATTTGATTTTGTGCTGTTTTTCTGGTGGATTGTCTTTGCTTTCCTATAGATGTATTTTCTTACTAGAATTTATATCAGGAAACAAGCATCAACCAATATTAATGTATGGGGATAGTCATCACACAATTATTCTGAATATTGTTTTCTGAATAGAATATAGTCTTCATCCTTTCCCTTCCTCATTCCACACTCTTTTCAGGCCTGTAGGACCATGTAGATTTGGTTTACTAATAACTGGTTTTTACTATGAAAAGCACCAACTATTACTTTAGCATGCCAGTTATACTACTGGGCTTGAAGTTACAAACTAGTTCAATATACAACCATTTTAACACTTGTAGCAATCCAAGATATTCTTTGGACATATATTAATTTTTGAATGTTTAATATTTTAAGAGTAAAATTGTATTTTTTCTCTATAAGCAAGATATATGTGATCTGAATTGATGTTTCATGTAGCATTTGTCAAGAAACTTATCGTAGATAGGGCATTTGGATCTTATTTTCCTCATGTTAAGAAAACCTCTGCTGTCAGTGGGCCATAATCCTTAGCATGCCCAGCCCAGTATGGGATACCATTTGTTTCCATCATGCTATACAACTTCTCTTCCATCTGTGGTTGTAGCAGAGAAAGGAAAAAAAAAAAACTGTGTGTGCAAATTTGGCACTCATTTTTCTTGCACAAGCAACAATGAGAAATAAGCACTATGTTGTGGGGATAAGTGTTAGGGCTTCCTAAGGGGAAGTTCTACCTACGCAGGGTCTGTGCAATTTGCAAGGATGGCTTACGCCCTGAAATTGGCTTTAGTGGGTTTTCATTGGTACTTATGTATTGTGTGGCCTCTGCATTTCCCTCCTTCCTTAATGCACAGAGCTGTGTCCTGCCAAAGGCCCTATTCACTGCAGAGCTGTTTGTCCTTAATGTACCATACTGCTCATTCCAGTTTTGATTTGATTTCAGACTAATAGAAACAGAAAAAAGCATGTGAATATAATTGAAGAAAAATGATGCTTTTCTGTATTTCTATTAACATGTAGTTTTACAGCTAATATGAATCAAGGGTAGGATTTTTTTTTTTTCATTCGGGGAATTATTTTGGTTTGTTTTTTTTCTTTTAAACCACAGAGTTATGCTGCACTGTAGCAACTTTCACAAGGCCTCTGAAAAGGTATGAAACATCACAGAGAACCAAAACCCACAAGCAAAATTAGTAGTTTCTGACTTCCTTAAGTTGAAATTTGAATTTGTAGGTTTGGGGATATATATCTGTGCATATGTGTGCACACTTACTATGTGTATGTATGAATAGATACCTTTATTGGTGCACTTACATCAGACATGATCATTTTGCTGAATTCAGTAAGTGATACTATTAACTTTGTTTAAAGACATACATACATGCACACTAGACCCTTGTGGGTGCAGCATGTTTCCAACTACAGTGAGTAAACTGAGTTTCTGCTGTGTTGTTGGATATTTTCTCTTTTTTTTTTTAATAGAGCTTGTCTGTATGGTTCAGTTAAGTAAGAAATCTTGTCAAGCAATCTGTACAACCAAATCTTCAAATTTTCTGTTTGGTTTCAACTGTTCTGTAGTGAATAAATGGCTTTGTCTTGTAATTGGCAATGAAATAATAATGCTTGGAAAAACATTCAGATGCTTCTAACGGGGAAAACTTATGCCGATTTTCACACAGTGCTTTTGCTATGCATGGTATTAAGTTGGGAAAGTGAATCCTGATGATTTTTTTTTTCAGGGTCACTTTAGGAATGGGCAGCTCAAAGTACAATGCCTCCCATGGGACAAGGTTCCAAAGTGCAACATTTTACATTGAATTACGTTGTATTTACTGCAGTTGAAGACTAAAGCCGAGTGTGGGAACTGGTAACATTACATTGCACTTGTCCTAATGAGACAGCATTAGCTGCCCAAGATGCTGCTATTTTTTTTATTCTTGTTTTTAAAAATAAGGCTCTGTTAAATGTCTTTAAAACATTAGGATTAGTTTGTTTTAAAATGGTCTTTGAGAGGTGGAGGGTAAAGTAGGTTGTAAGTTGCCTTTACAAGGCAACAGTGAAAACAGGCCTCCTTGGAATTTTGTTCAAGCTATAGAGTTGATGGAGCTGTGTCTTGGTTTTAAGTTGCTTTAAAAATTGTAATAAGTCTTCAAGCAGAATAAAGGTTGTTTTAAAACTGCATTTCAGTTGTTGAGGCTTCTTGAGGACTGACATGTCTATCTACCACCATCTGACTTCCCATCTTTATGTGGCCTGCTTTGAAAATGAGATCCAAATACCCATGTTATTAGAAGGAACTGGGGAGTAAATAATTTCAGTTTACAGCCATCCACCGTATTGAACTGAATGGAGCAGCTGACTAGCTCCAGAATAGTCTCATGTCAATACCAAAAGTTCTGCTCATACTCTTGTAAAAACAGTACCACATTATCTGTGATTTGCCTTTTACACTGCAAGTGAAGTTCTGGTTCTTTGAAATCAGTGTGAGTTTTGTCACTGATTTCCATGAAGAAAGTCTGTCAGCCTTTGTAGCTAGAAGTGACTTATCAGCTTCATGGCTGCATCTAGTTGTGAAAATGAACATGAGAATGAAGAAGAGGGAGGAACTGAGGGGGATATTGGGCAAGACCCATTCTGCTCATTGTTTTCATTCCCTCGTTATTGGTATGTGGTATCTGACTTTTTCCAGCCCATATCTTGTCCCAAAAGAGGTCCTCCAGGGAAGTCACCTAGCCACTCTGGAAGAGAAAAGGGATTCTTATTCTCATTCTGTTCAAAGTTTCAATTCCAAAATCTGCCCACAATTTTGCTTACAGTAGTCACATAATAGCCCCTGACCGAGGTACGTGGGTAGCACAGGCTTGAAATAATAATCACAACATTGTCACTGGCCCTTGGAGTTTCTTACAGAAACATAGACTATTATATTTTTAACCCGCTTAATAGAAAGTGGGGCTAGATCACCAATGAGTGTATCTGTTGCAGGTTTTCTCATTTAGTATGTTGATTCTTTTAAACAGGTGTTTTTTAAACAATTTATCTTAATCCTGCTCCCTAAACCAGTGTTGAATAACACAAACTCTTTTGCAGACAATAGAGCTCAGCCTTAAAAATAAGGTTAGCTAGGTCATATATCATGCATTATCTGCCATCAGCTATTGAGAGTAATTATGACTGACTATGAACAGCAGAAATCTACAGACTAGCAGATTTCATGCACATATCATACATGGCATAGAAATTGCTCTTGGCAAACTAAAAAATAGTTTGCAAAAATGTCATTAAATTTTTGCTATCTGCAGATAAATACACACCCACTTTTCCTCTCTCCCTTTTGCTAATGTGTGATGGTCATTTTTCATAGGAAATATGAAAATCTGTTTAAATCTATCTTTTTGCAGCCACAAGTGGGTGTGATATTTTTAAAGCTTGAGAATACTCATGGTGAATTTTTTTTCTCCCCAAGCCTGTTGACTGAGGTGAAGTCGTGTGCAAGTTAACTTCACAAAAATTCATTTGTCTAAGCTGTGAAGCCAGAAAGGGAAGAGGAGATTTTTTTAGAACTTATCATTTTTCCCTTTTCCAGGCTTTGCTGAAGCGGCAGGTGGCATCTCATTCCCTCATCACTCAGCCTTCAATACCTAGGCTTCTCGGTCACTCAGGGGGTAACATCCTTCAGCCAGCCAACCTGGCCCGCTGTGAATCTTATCTCAGCACTGATCAGCAGGCTAGTGAGCAAGGGTGGCTTTGGCAGGCAAAGGTCCCTGTAAAGCAAATAGGCCAAGCAGGGAGACAGGCGGAGCCTGCGTGGGTGTCTGTGGATGGCTCTGCATAGACAAACATAGGCACTCCCATGGCTGGGCTGCAGGTGGGGGTGGCATGAAGAACCCTGTGGCAGCACTGCTGAGGCCCTCTGCCCACCTCGTGCTGCCCTTAGACTCCCACGAAGGCAGCACTGCCTTACACCATGGGGAAGAGCTGCACTTGTTCACACAGGGATGCTTTTGAGATTATCATGTTTAGGATACACCTAACTTTAACACTAGGAGCCCTCATTTAAAGGATGGAAGCTGATGAAATGGCAAACGTGAGGTCCTGCCAGAGTCCCTGGCTGGAAAGATGGCTAAAACTAAGCAATTCTACTTTCCCTGTTGGATAGCAGGAGGGAGCTGGATCAGACAGTCTTCCTGTCAGAAGTGAGCTGTACAAAAGGCTATAGACCTTTCCTACCACCTCTGAAACAACAAACAGCATGAACTGTGGGAGTGATATGGAGGGCATAGTTGAGGTGTTTCTCCTTTTTAAATCCCTTTGAGGACCAGTGTCCTCAAATACACAGACTACCAAAAATAGAAAGTCTGTAGGGACCTTTTGGGTAAACAGGTATCTATTGATCAGCCACTATTCAAACTCTGGACAGGGACCAGCATTTTAACCTCTGAACAGCGATCAGATAACAAGAAACATCATGACAATTCCTTGAAAAAGCAGGTTTTATCTACGTCCGTGCCAGCCCATGTTTCCTGCCAGAAAAGCATTGCAAGGACACCTCTTGTTGCACTGTTCTTTCCTCTACAAAGAAATTACCTTTACATATTAAGAAGGTAGACATTTAGGCCAGTGATTTAAACATGAGCAAATATTGACAGAAGAAAAATTTAACAGGTAGCACACAGAAGGATTTAAAACCTGCTGTCCTCAGGTCTTTGAACAAACAACGTTGACAGAACTGGGCATGAATATAGTTAATTCAGATGATGATTTCACTGTCATGTGCCTGTTATTCCTAATTCATTAGAAGATTTAGCCTGAGAAGAAAGATAATTAATTCATACCTGAGAACATTTCTTCCTCTATAAATGTTTTTTTTCCTACATGGTTTATATTATTTTTCCACAAATCTTGTGCTTGGTGTAAAATAAATATTCTGTGAAGACTGACAGACCTTTTTGGTCCTTTTTTTCTCTCTTTTTTTTTTTTATTTTGTGTTGCAGACATCCAAAGTACTTCAGCAGATTTGTCCACATGGTGCTAGGTGAAACAGACACAACAAAAGTCAACATGTGGTGACCTTCTTGCTGGGAATCTCATGGCTGGTTTGCATGACAAGGTGGCTCATCACACCTACCTGTCCATACCCATAGGAAGTCTTCATACTTGTTGCAATCTTTTGTGTACCCTCAAGCATGTTACCACTAAGATTTGCTTATCTAAAAGATGGATATCACAACTCTTAGCAGCTTGTATGTTGTGGGGCTGAATGGGAGTAGAGATCTGAAAGAGCTTGAAGTGAAAATATGAGAGGAATGAAAATCCAGCAGCTGCCAGAGCCTGCCATACCATACCAGAAAGCAGAGATGAAGACAACAGTCTTGTACCTTCACCATGCTCTCTGGGCAAGGACACAGGTTGCATTGTGCTGGGACTCCAGGTACCTTGCAGCTTCATCTTCCCTGTGAAATCCATACAAGATTAATATTCTTTTGGGTAAAGGCTACCACTTAAAACAAGCAGCTGTTTGCATGCTCGTACAATTTGCAACTCTTCCCTGGCTCAGAAAGACATTGAGGTTGAACATTTTGGGATAGGATTCATCTCTTCTAATTTTAAGTATCTAAAAGAAAACCATCTGGCAAAGCACTCTTCACAGAGAAATTCCCCAGAGTGATTCACCCCACCTAACTCAGGAACTATTCTTAGGATGTGGTGAATCATGCTCTGAAGTCACTCCATTGACTGGAGGGGAAGCCCCATCAAATGGCTTGTGCTATTCATGCAGCTTTAAGGTGGGTAAGGTTAGATGAACTCAGTCCTTACCCTGCTAAGGAACTTCAGTTTTAATCTTTCCAAAACCAGCTGCAACGTCTTTTGCTCTTAGGCATAGTGATAAGGAACAGTTAATTTGGGACAGGAAGTTCAGTTGGTTTATAGAATTTGGTAATAATTCTGTAATAATTGTGGAGGTAGCAGATGTGTTCAAAAAGATGGTACTCCTTGGATCTGTAATGCTGGACTTCACACAGACAAATGTGCGAAAGCAGCAATATAAACAAGAAAGCCATGGGCCATCGAACAGCGCATGAGGAGCATGAGTCCTCAGGCTACGTGAATAATACCCTCAGCATGGGTTCACAGTATTGCACCTCTTTACAGTAGGCATTGTAAGTTTCCAGACAAAAGAACAATGCTCCTAGGTAAAGACAGGGTCACCTAGGAGGTGAATAAATGTGCACTACTCTCCTGCAGGACTGTGGGTATTTCAGAGAGGGTGACAGGAAAAATTGAATGACAAAAAATAGAAAAAGGCCAACTGGTGAAAAATGCACACAATTAAATGATGATTCAAAATGTCTTGATCTTTGTTACTTTTTTACTAAAACTGAAATCTTGTCAAGTTCTGTCCATTTCCCATAGTAATTTTGGCAGGCATAGATGAGCAAGGTCTTGACCACAGTCTGCAGTGGAGAAAATGCCTCTTAGGCATTATCTTACCATGGTCTTCCAGTGGGGTGCCGTGAGAGGCTAGACCCAAGTTGTCTTCCATAAGCACGAGTCACTTGGGTGGGTGTGCATTCTTCTGCCCAGCTTTGTATGACAACTCGTGGGTAATGCTGCCAACAAACACACACTTTTTGGAGGAAGGGAGCAGTGGAGAAGGGAAAGGGTTTGCTACTGAAGCCTACTAAGAATTTTTTTCACAAGAATCTTCGTTTTGGGGTCTCATACAGAAGAGCATATGCTCCATTAAGATAGCTCAAGAAAGCTCCTGGGGGAGGTACTTGGTTGTGGCAATTAAATGAACAGATTTCTCCCCCCTTTTTTCACGTTTCCTCATCATGTCTATGCTGAAGACACTGTGACTACCATATCTGTGGGCACACTTGGGGTCACCTGTCATTTCTTAGCTGAATACAACTGCTAGTGTGGCCTTAGGTCAGAAGACAAGCTGACTAACTGAGAACATGTTCAACTTCTTAGCAAGGCTGTACCAATGAAGCCTTCCTTTCAAAATGACACATTCCTCTCACTCTTAAAATTAATTTATCCTTTGAAGATGGTATAACATCGGCGAAAATCATCTTTAGAAGCCCGAGAAATCCATGTCAATGACTCAATAAGGGAGTAACTGTGCTGCATGAGTGAAATGCACTGCTATGAGAGTTTTATGGGAAGAACACTCCAGTGCTCAGAAAGTAAGTCTTACCTAGCTCTGTCACTGCATCCTATCCTTGCTGTGAGTATGGATGATTTCTAGATCCTATTTCCTGGATTCATCACCAGTTAAAAGCCAAAGACTGGGGTCTTTCTGGCTGTTGACAAATCTTAGTATTCCAGCCACTGACAGGGGAGCCAGCTGAAGCAGACCAAAGCTGCTCCCACCTATGCACCTGCATCATTTTCTGTGGTAATGGGACTGCAAGGAAAAGTGGTGACTAGTTCATGCCATGGTGTGAAATTGAGACACACTTCAGGAACATGCCTGATCTCAGAAACTCAAAGAAATTGTTCCTGTATCTGGTAATACATATGTAGGCCTTCACTAATGCATGTCAATGCCCAGTTTAACAAGAACAATTTCTTCTTTGAGCTGTCATCCTCAAAGCTTTTAAGCTCATACCAAGAATGAGCACAAGCTAAGCAGCTAGTTTATTCTGGCTTTGTTTGTTTGTTTGTTTAATATCAGCTCTACTCTGTACTGTCTTGTAGCTGAAATGGCTGATTAGCCTCCCCACAAGAAAAATAATGGGTACTTGTGGGCATAGGTCCCAGCAGATACTTCACATCCAAAGTCTCTCTACACTATCAGCTCTGTAGTTTCTGAAGCAAGTTTGGCTCTGGAACTTTGAGAACTGGGTCCCAGCGAGAGAGGGGAATACCTGGAAATAAGATTTTCTTCTGATGTTTCCCTGAGCTACTAATTTTCAGTGGTCACGTTCCAGGAAGATCTATTTGGATGCAAGGGGAAAGGTCAAGGCAGAGACATACGACAAGATTGTTAATGACTAGCTTTTCTGTTCACTTGCTCTTCTTAAACCTCAGATTTACTCTGCAGATCATTAAGGTCAACATTTCCAGCCCAATGTCTTTATCAATTTAAAGTTTTTGACTTATTTGTTAGTGCTGATGCATTTCATAATCCAAGGCTACATTCATGTGTCAGATAAATGACTCACTCAGCAACAAGAAGTCGTCATTCTCCATTCTTTCCTAGAAATCAATCTAATCATGAACTTGAAAGAGGCAAGGAAGGTACAGTTCAGCATGCACATACTGGAGCTGATCAATGATAGTCCTGCAAGAATCATTAAAAAAAACCCTCATTTGTTTGATATGAAACTCTCACAAGGGTTATGGATTTAGGAAAAATTTTGCAATGTTCAAAAGTATATGGGGCTGGATGGGATTCACTGAAGGGTATTGAGGGAGCTGGTGGATGTGCTGGCCAAACCCCTTTCCATCACCTTCCAACAGTCCTGGAAGACTGGGGAAGTTCCACTGGACTGGAGGCTGGCTGATGTTGTGCCCATCTACAAGAAGGGTCACAGGGAAGATCCAGGGAACTACAGACCTGTCAGTCTCACCTCACTGTCTACTGGTGGGTTTACTCCACATAAATAAATATTCATTGAGATAAAGAAAACTGATTATAGTGTCCAGTCGTTATGGCACCCACCAGAGAGAAAAAGATAGACCAGAGAGAAAAGGATAGAATTCACATCTCTGCTTCAATCGTTACTCTGTGTGCACAGCATTTAGCTTCGCTTCTTGAAAACTAAGCATGCTTAGGCTGAGACAGGTAATTGTATAGGGATGAAGATGGTGGTGTTTTTTCCTAAGCAATTTGATTTCTTGGTTTTATACTGGTCATTGCAGCTCAAGAAGTGGCATCTTGATCAGAAATATTTTTATATCAATATTGACATTTCAAGGTCTGCAATGTGAGTCTGACTTTGTTTTCTAAAGGACCAAAGTCTGTGAGGTATTTCTGCCACAAGAAACCATCTCATGCAATTGAAGAAATCACAAACCTGCTTTGAACAGACATAACTTAAACACAGAACAGAAAACCAAAGCCATCCAGGTCTGAGTATGACACAGAAGCCAGATTGGATTAGCGTTTTCACAACTGTGCTGTATCTACCTAGAAATCAAAAGTATCTTAGATCATCAGTTTTGGTCCAGTTCATTTTTATGGAAAGGCTCAATAGTACCTAGTCTTTTGGTTAAAAACATGAACATTTGAACACAGCAGTAACAAAAAGGCCAATGAATTGATTAGAAGATGTTAAGGCTCTAAAAATACACCACAGTGTAACTAACTGCTAATTGATTGGAAGTTCCAAGTCAGAAAAGACCTTTTGGTCTCCTTTTCAAATCCCTTCCCTCCAAACTACTCCAGTTGCAGCACAAATTCATGTGAACAAGCAATGTACATAACAGGACTGTGTACGCCAAAAATCTCTTTAGGTTCACTGATTCCATCTAATCCCAGCACAAGAATCTCCCCAGACTTATCTTCATTCTCTACAAACAGACTTGGCTGCCATTCAGGTTACTATTTTTACAGTTAAATTAAAGTGATTAGCCCTGCCCACTTGCTAGGCTAAAATATTTTGAAATAGGTTCTTCTTCTACCAACGTTTTTAACAGAAATCACTTGCCAGGACACCTAGCCTTGAAGACATGCATGGCCTTGTAAAGGACAAAGTTTTGTCTTACAGTTAGCATGGGAACAGTATCAAAGTGCAAAAATCCTGAGTGGTGCCAGAATTACAACAAGGCTATTCATTAAAGAAAGTTGAGAAAAGTCACAATAAAACTTCACTCAAGTAATCAGTTTTGGAGGAACACCTGCTTAAATGCTCTTCAACTGGCAAAATGGAGATCATATCCACTAGGCAACTTACATGACAACTTTTCAAATAATTTATCTAGTACTTATGATACTGCATTTGTAAGTGAAAAAGTGTGAGTTATCAGTCTCGCTTAATTTTGCTGCCACCAGCTCCCATGGGTTGCTTTTGTACTGGTATTATAGAAACCTGTTTCCCTTGCATGCCTCAATGCATGGCCCCAGCATACCTGAGTGATATCTGCAATGGAAAAGAGAACTTCTATTCCCCAGTTAGAGAGCTTGAATATTCCTACAGATGCCCAACTTTCTTGAGCTCTATTCTGTTAAATCTGAACTACAAACTTTGTTTAAATATTGCTCCCATGGAAGGGATTACATTTTTTAACTTCTACACAATTACCTTCCTGCCTAAAAAACAAGCTGTGGTGAGGAAGGGTGGAGAGCAAATTGGCAGTAATACTTGTCTTACGTGGTAATCAGCAGTCACTTTGAGGGTGGAACAAACAGTTGATATGAGAGCAAATTCGCAGGGGCTTGTGAAAAGATATTCTTGTGGCATTTACCTGAATCAGAAAGGTTCAGTCTTTCTGTCTCTGTTTTATTGTGGAGATAGCTTCGCTGTGCTAAGGTAGAGGGGAAGTGGGTTTTTTGTTAGCAGTGAGGGCAAAGGGAGGTGCACATTTCCTCTTCTAAAAGTGCAATATATGAAGCTGCTCAGAGGTTTTTGCATGGTTGCAGCCAGGCTTATACAACAAATCAGCTAGTAGCAAGTCACTGCTGCAGCACCAGCTTGCACCATAAGCACAGTCAGTCAGAAGCCCATGTCTACCTTTTTTTCCTCTAGTTTGCAGTAAAAATTTACAGCTTAGTCTATCGCCTTATCAAACCTGAATGTATGAGAAAGGCCTTATGCAGTACCCAACCCAAATAAGATCATTTCATAAACTGCTAAAGCAACTCAGCTCTTTCAATGATGGTGGAAATTTTAGACTACATATGATTGTGGTCTCCATCTAGAAAACAGATGAAAAAACTAGCAGAAATACCAGGCAGGATGAAAAAGAGGGTTGGAGTAGCTTCACTGAGAGGGGAGATAAGCTAGACTAGGCTACTTTAGTTTGGAAGAGAGGCTGGAAAGAAAGTGTGGAAAGAGGCTTGGAAAGAAGGTGTGATAGGCACCACCACTTCTGAAAAACAGAGAGGAGGCAAACAAAAAAAGTGTAGTTACTGTTTCTCAGAACACAAGGTCAAAGGGCTTCAAATGAACATAAGAGGTAGTTGATTTAAAACAAATTTATATACATAATATGCAGGAGGACTGTGAAATTCTTTGACATGGGAAACTGTTAATATCAAAGAGTTACTAGACAAATTTATGGCAGGTAAATCCATCGGGATTACTAAACAAAAACTACCACTACAACCATCAAGCAGCATGATCCTTAGACTGCAGGAAGAACTGAAACAATACTAAATCAAGAAAGCTATTATATTGTCACTAATCAAGTATCTGAAAGAAAGTTACTGACAAAATTCATATCTGGGTTCCAAATATATTAAGGATGTAAGCCCTTTATAGCTTCAGCTGCAATATTCAGCTCCACATAGCTGTTTAAATTTCTGCCTTTAGAAACATGGGATTATATTCTGCTTTGGCTTTTTGGGGGGTTTTTTTGTTAATTTTGCTTCAAACTTGTGTCTCATTAATATTACTTCTGGTTTTTACGTCTCCAGAAGCTTATGAATGATCAAATGAAAGTTTTGGAAAAACCTAACAGAATTCCATCTCCACAAGAGGATGCAAGACTCGCTTTCAGACTCTAGGAGGTACAGTACTATTGCTACACAAACTAAAATTACTCAAAGTATTTGTTAACATGAACAAATAAGGGGATATTCTTACAGTGTTCTTATGTCCTTTTGCCTTAAAAGCAAATGCAAGTTTATTTTCTAGTATTTCTCAGCTTTTACAGAGGCATTCTAAGAGGCTCAGTTTTAAACAAGATTGAACACGTTCACAGCTGAAATCTAAATGGGTTCTGCATCCCTGTTGAAATGTTCTGCCTAAATGTTTGATCTTAAATGCGGTCTACACTCTGCCCACAGCAAATGTTCCCTCCAGCTGCTGTTCTTCCCCTTAACATAATAGGGAAGAAGAATTAAGGTACTGCTGTATCCAAACACATTGAAGCCTTGAGTTCAGTAGCTGCCATCCAATACACAGTGGCCTATAATAGACTGGGAAATTGCCTGCCCATGTATTGAGAAATCTTGTTGCATGAAAATAACATTCTCTTTGTTAGAAATATTTTCCTGATCATTTAGCCCTTTTAATTTCCAGTCATTCAAATAAGATTTCCTCTTCTTTTCCATTCTGGAAAACTCTCC
>WAAB01005341.1:0-45649 GCA_013389865.1 Piaya cayana
GCTGAGGGAGTGAGAGGGAACTGTTCCACATCTGGAGATCTATCTCCCTCTCACATTCCCTGATAGTTCTCAGTCTCCTTACCTCCTCCCTTAACTCCTCCACCACGCAAAAAAGTTCCTCCACTCAAAGGCAGCTTTCACAAGTGGAGCCCGTAACAGAAGCAGAGGCACGAGCTGGTTTGAGAGGGGGGCAATGGTTTCAGCTTATGGTCTGGGCAGCTGCATGCACCCACTGTGGCTGAGTCTGGTTAGCAGCGTCCTTCCTGCAGGCTGCAGCACTTGGAGCAGTTTTAACCTTCTGCCGTGTAGCCATGGTCTTTGCTGTCTCCTCTCTGGTCTTATGGTCCTTTCTGCACCCAGCCTGCTCACTGTGCTTGTTCAAACTGCAGCTCAAACTGCCACGCACCAATTTTCCAAGCTCCTCTTTGCCGCGCTCCAGGTTGCCAGACTCCCAGGAGGCCGTTTAAATATTCCGCATGAGCTGCCGGGACTGCCCCCTCCCTCTCAGGCACCTCGCGGGATCAGCTGTCCAAGCCTGCTGCCGGGAGCCCTTCCCCCACCTGGGAGTTTCAGGGATCCCAGTTCAGGGGAAAATTGCAGAGCTTCCAAAAGTCCACCCCCACCACTGAACTCACTGTCCTGCAGCCAGGTGCCGCCAAAGAAGATTGAAGACCCTTACAATTAACAACACTCAACTGTGCAATAAGAAGTAAAATGAAATTCTATTTAAGGTTAGCCAAAATCCCACGGGAAAGCCCACACAGTTCTGTGGTTAGCTTTGCCTTCATATGCTCATGTTGTGAACGGCATGTTTTGGATGACTCAACAAGATGTTGTTTCCTTTGAGGAGCAAGCTTCCCTTGGCAGGCATCATGCTTTGATCTGCTTTGATTTCTAGGTTACTGGTGCTTAAACTACTGTGTTTCACTATAAGCAAATATGCTTAATTTTTGTGCTTATATTTTTGGTTTCTATTTTTTTATTTACCTCCACAGCTTATCAGAGATGAATTACATTATAAATATTTTTACAATTTAAAACACCTAGGCTAATATTGTCCTGACATATCCTTTTGTACATATATCCTACCCCCAGGTTAATGAATACATTTTTTCAATATTACTCTAAATGTTAATCTATGTGATCCTTAACAGTAATATGAAGGAATTATGCAAGTCCCTATAATTTGCAACACAGTGGCTAAACCATATAGTCAGGCATCTTGGTCTGAAAGAAATTAACGACCGTACAGAGTTGGAGTGAGGATGTTTCAAGGTTAATCCCAGCTCTCTAATTTTCAGCCAGAGCCCATGAAAAATCTTTGCTTGTGACTCCATTTTACCATTTTTTTGCAGCAACAAATTTAATTGCAAAGAAACATTCGAAGATTTAGTCACTACTTGAAATATTTTTCAACAGAGTGATAAAGTTGGTATCAAGCCTAACAAGCCTGGAATTACCTGTTGCTACTCTATGAGATTTCCTTCAATATGGTAAATAGCCAGTACCTTAACACTGTGGGATGACATATAGCTTGTTATCTTGATCCGACCTCTGCAAAAAGTGGTAGATGTTTGCCTTACTTTTTACTTATGAAGCAAAAATAACTTGCTGAAATGTTATAGATCACTCTAAAACTAGATGGGACATGTTAGTCTGTTTTGTATTCTAATTTCTCCTCTGTCTCTGCCTGCAGCATTTATCTTTCTGCTCTCCGAGGTTAACACTGCTCGAAATAGCCACTGAGGAAAGTGAGAATTGCCGAGTGCTTTATGAAATGGTGGTTTCTTGGTGGTAAAAAGGCTATTTGAACTCAAGAGGTAGCACCCATATGGAGATCCTGCATCCTTTAAAATATAATAAATTTTCACATAATGGAAGGAGGTGGAGGGGGAGAGAGGGGAAGGATGAAAATGAGTATCAAACTTTTCTCCAATCCACAGTCAAAATTATGAAAAATTCAATGCAAAATAATAGTAGTATGCTGATACGTGTTATATTTTTTCAAAGCACTAAATCGTTCAGCTCATGAAACTGAAGGCATAGTGCAAGAAAAGCGTGTTTGACAGTTTGATTTTAGGTGCCACCTGAAACGCAGATAGACAGGAGTGCCACCTGGCGTTACTAAGGTAGCTTTAATTCCTAGAATAGCATCTGGAGAAAGTATTTCCTATTTCTTTCACTAACAAGATCACATTTTATTAAAAGGATTTAGAATTATTACTGTGGATGGGAACTGAAGGATGGTGAAGATGAGATGGAACCTCACACTAGGACTTGTTTTGTCTACAGCTCATCAGGTCAGTTTTCCCCAGATACCCACAGGGTAGGAGTGGAGCTGCAAGGCCCTCCTCTCATTTCCAGGTGCTGCTGCCATCAGATTCCTCTTAACAGCATATTTTGCAAGATTTCACTGAAGCATAATAAAAATGCATTTTTAGCACACAGCACTATGCATAAGCAGACATCAGAGCACTTTATAAAAGGGGTTGCAGAGAGGGGTGGTGCCAGGGTGGGGAGGCAGGGTGGGAGATAGGGTCTTTGGAGAGAAAACAGTAAGAAAGTTAAATTTAGCATTGCCTGACATTTTAAATCCTGAATAACTCCATTTCCCTGTCCCTGTTACACTGTGACATGCAGATGAGCATGGCTACGCAGCCTGTGTTATTGCAGCTAAGTGCTCTTGGTACGTGTAGGGAAGGCAGGTGAGCTGGCAGGGGACAGGGTTCCCTGTCCCTGTCCTGGTTCCCAGGAAAACAGATTCCTGAAGCTATGAAGCCAACCTCTTCTGCAAGAGATAGAACAGATCAAGGGTGACACCAGCAAAGAAACTGTTCTCAGGTTTCCTTTTCTGCACGCAATTTTGAGCCTATTACCAACCAAGTAAGTATAGGTATGCAAGCAGCCAGCCATTCCTTGCCTTATGCCAGGTCACACAGAGCCTCTGGTTGTGCCTTAAGGTTTGCTGTATACTGCCCAAAGGACAGAGTGCCATTTCTTTGATGTTGTGAGATGCACCTCTGTGCATATGAGGCACCTTATATTAAAGAGAAATATCTTCCCTGCTACTTCTTGGAGAAAGTGCATGTTACTGCTTCAACATTCGCTCTTGTTGGCAATTTCCACCAGCTACTTTACCAACATGTTTCCTCATATCCCAGTGGATTGCCGTTTAAAGGGAGAAAAAGAGCTCACAGTCCTTCACTGTATTCAGAAGAATTGTAACAGGAAAAAAAAATCAGATAATGATGTTCCAGCTTAAAGCACCATATACTGCAGATTGATATGTACTGTCTAAGTTACAACAAATTTTAGAGTCAAACAAGATTTATTTTAATTATGCCACCACCGTTAGTAGCCCAGCAGTTGCTAACATACCCCTGAAGAACAAGACACTTATCCCCTTAAAAAAGCCACTTCAATGGCTCCAGATCTATTCAAGGTACTATGCAAATTCAATAAAGGTAAGTATCAGATGGGGGCAATAAGCATATTCAACTATCAGGAACTATTTTCAGCGTTAAGCTCTTAAACTAAGAACATTATTCCTTATCACTCATCAACTAAAAGGGCTTTTTAAAACAAGACAGTTGTATTGAATTCACTTCCTTTTATTGCAGCGACATCCCCCAGTACAAAGTATTAACTGTAATAATTACGTTAAAACATTAGAAAAGCATTTGTGTGTGACAGTTACAGTACAGTATCAAATCTTACATTTTCAAACCAAGTGGGTCATTACCCACTAACGCTCAAATCTTTAAATTATTTTCAGTTATTTTTAAATATGTAATGTCAGAAAAAGCATATAAAAAGAAAATGTAAAATGAAACCTAAATACAAATATAGGTGAACAAATAAATAATTGATTTCATCCACTTTTTGTCTTTCTAAACCCATACAAAGAAACCTAATCTACAGAAGGTATGAATTGCCATGTGTAAGTGATTTCATTTTTCAAGTAATTGATTGGAACATACCTAAGTTTGGTGTCATAATCAAAGCAGAAGTTGGAGTGACTGCCACTAAATTATATCTGTTGCAAACAATTATCATTAACTCTTGAAATTTTAGTGTAACAAATGATCTTAAAACTCGATCTCATGCCTAGTGTTAGTGGAATTCTGAGAGGGCATGTGAAAAGCATTCTATGTTATTTCACAGACATTACTTTAACTATCCCCATATGCATATTTAGATATATTTTATATAATTTTATACACATATATGCACGTATACACACACTTCATTTGGTTTCTGTGTTACAGATCACAAGCAATGGTTTTCTGAATGGGCAAAAACCTTTTAAGTAAGTGTGCCTGTGCACATTTTTAATTTGTTTTAAGATAGCAGCACTAAGTCCATGCCTTACTGTCCATCTGCAAAATGAAAACAAACATGGCAATGATTCCATGTGCACAATGTGACATCCTTAATCCCTAAAACCCACTGTAATATCTGTACTATATAAGTTGATAAATTTGATCCCTGCCCCCTTACCTGAAGGAAACAGCACTTTTACTGCAAACTGGCTTGTGTTACAATGTTTATCATAACAAGCTGGGTTTATGCTGGCATCAGTTACCTCACACTTAGCAGCAAAACATTCATTTTTTTGTAAAATAAAATGATTCAATACTCAAATTCAATTGATAGAAACAGCAAAAAGATTTCTTGCAGTTTACCAAGAACTTGACAAAGTATGCTGCACTGCGTAGAACATTTTTATCTTTAATCACAATGACTTGAGGTTCTATCTTGCCACACAATTATGCTCTGTCCTTCAAAAGGAACAGTTACATTTCAAATTGAGCTTGTGTAGAGCATAAAAAGAAATCTCTTCTGTGCACCCTTACGTGAAAGTCACTCAACCACTGGTAAACTGATCCAGCAGCTCGTCCAATGCTAATATCAAAAGCTTGTGAAATGTTTTTAGTCAATCCTTTCTATCCAAAACATATTAGGAATTTAAAAAACAGTTCACATTACTAACCTTTATACAAAGGCTCAAGTGAAATTTCTTGTGTAGGTGTTCATAGTTGACTAAATTATGAAGTCTTCAAAATATACAATGAAAGGGCATAAAAGATTGGCAGTTTCTTTATTGAACATAAAAAAGAAATGTATAAAGTAGGATGTATGGAATACACCTAAATTGCTAGATGATCAAACCTGAGTATTATACAATACGACTAAATGTATTTTCTGACAACTGAATGAATTGACCTAAAAACATCTCCGCAAGTAGCTAGTGGTCCTTTTAACCATTTGTTGAAAAATGCAAGAGAACTGTAGCTTTTACTTTACCTACTGGATAGCAAGATTCCACATAGTGTTTACTGTTTTCTGTTAGACAGCATCACATTGCTTATATTATCCCCATTAAAGCCTTAAGTTGAGTTTTGTTTCAAAATAAGTTGAAAGTGACACTTAAACACAACAGGCCAAGAACTAGGACAGGTCTTTCGCTTTTCTTCTAATTTGCAGTAAGATAAAAAGTCTCTGCCAGTAAGATAAGTTCAGTTTCCGACTAGAGTTACAGGGCAAAGACTGACAAGTATCCTTCACGGTAGCTAAAAATGCTAGCTGTGTAACTCAAACTACAGCCAAAGTATTACACATTGTCAAATTTGAGAAAAGGATCCTCTCCCCTAGTAGAATTAGTTCATTGTAACTGTTACAAAATAAAGTAGCACAAAGTGTCAACAATACCATAAGAAATATGTTTTAGTTCAACAGACCTGCCCCAATTCTCACCTTCACATCTAACAGATATAATAATAAAAAAACCAAAACCTTTCTGAAAATAGAAAACAGAGTACTAAAAACTAATAGCTCAATGGAAGACTGAAAAGCAGCATTCATTTTTATTGTAATATGGAAGAGACTAGAAACTAAAGAAAGTCTGATCTAAACTCTTAGTTGAAGGCAGATTTTGACATTTATATAAATTTATAAAATAGGATGTATTGATGAGATTTGGTTAATTTCAGAAGGCACCTCAAGGCTAAATGGCTTTTATAAATCTATAATCCTTTCATTGATCAAAAATAAAACATTTTATTGCTGCTATTCAAATAGCAAAAAAAAGAAAGCTTGTCTTATTCTTCAGACTAGCAAGAAATCCTCCTCCATTAAGCAAGATTAAATTACAGAAAGTATAGAATAAAACTGAAGATGTCACAACTTTAGAAATTCAGTGACTTTCCTTGTGTGCTTTCAAGTCAGTGAAATAGTGAAAGAAGAGTCACTTTTTGTCTTTGTGATGTTAATAAACTACAGACCATATCAGTCACTCCTCTCTGGGCACTGAAGTACCATTCACTGTAGCTGTCCCATGCACAGTACTCTTAGGAATAGAAGGTAAGAACACTCTGATGATTCCCACGAACAAGTAGAATCGGTGGCAGATCTTTAGAAAGAGCTTCCAGCCAGGCCATGTACAGTGCACTAGAAACTGCACCTTTTCGTGCAACTGGCAAACTCCTACAAATGAAAAGAAAAAACCACCATTCAACAATTAGAAAACCCTGGTGGAATACTAGTCATGTAAGTATGAAAATATGATTCTGCAAAGATGTATATATGAAGTAAAATTTCCTAACCTTTCAGTTTGTTTGTTTTTTTTTTTCCTCAGCACTCAGTTAATGAGTTGAGAGTTTGTATCTTAAGCACCACAGATCTTTACACCTATCTTCCCCCTCACTTTTGGCTACTTAACACCATTTTGTATTCAGGTAGCTTCATGGAGAGTTCTCAGTTCAAGACAGTTTGGGAATGACTTTAAATTACAGCTTTTTCTTATAACCTCAGGTTGATGCAGTCTAGTATTCCTTCTCACAATCCTTCCAAAACATGCCATCCTCTTGTTCTGAAAAAAACCAACTGTGTATTTGCTATAGACACACTTCACTTGTAACACTACTTCATGGAGCTTGCAGTGGGCTCCTGAAGGAAAAAACAGGAGGAAATCTATGACCTGTATTCTGTTTGTTTACCCTGAAACTAATTCCATGGAAATTCAGCAGTGGGCTGATAATCTAATTTCATCTAAAGAGACTTCACAGAAAAAGAACTGAAAGGAAAGACAGTGTAACAGCTGGGATGCAGGAGTGGAAGAAATGCTGGAACCCTGTGCCACACTGTAAAAGTGGAGGTACTCACCTAAAGCAGCATATCGAAGCAGGGAACTACACAGGTCACCTTTCATTTATCAGTACAGCAGTTCCACACTTGTAATAAATACCTCAGCACTGAAACCTCCTCGACTATTCCTCTACTTTAGTGCCAAGAATCATTTTTTTTCCTAGTCTGTATTTACATATATTTAGATTTCAAATCACAGTTCTAAATCAATTATGGTAAAAGTACAAATCACGTACTTACATGACAATTACATTAGCTGTACTTGAATGTTCTTTCAGCAACTCATTTAACCTAATCTGGCGGTAAGTCTGTAATTAAAACAAAACTTGTTAGGAAGATTTTTTAATAAAACTACAAGTTTGTTTATTCAATTAAAATAAAAACACAGTTATCAAGTTATTATCAACTGGTGTGAGTCATTTATAGAAAGCATGTACTTCCACCTCAGTTTTCCAAAACTCCTATGGTTGTAAGGCTGGGAGAGAAAAAAGCAGTAATCTTAAAATGTGTAGATAAATAAGTACTATGAAAGCTAAATTTAAGCTCATTCTTCTAATAATGTCACCACCCTCCAAAGCTCCAGGAAGCAAAGTCCCTATGCTCTCTTCAAGGTTCTTTAAACTATGACCTGAAAGCTTATAGTGAGCAAGTCTTAACAGAAGCGATGTCTCATCTTCATTCAGTAAGCCTATCTCCACAACACCCCTCCCTTTTTATTCCCTATGCTATTTTAACATTTGAGGTAGCTTTCTCAGTAATTTTCAGTTCTCTTATGTCAACTAACATTTCTGCAACATTTTAAGTTAACCACGTCTTATAGTTCTGTTGTTCGGAGATGAGCTAAAGTCTAGTTAGCCTGAAGGTTAGTGCCTGCAGCAGGCAGAACAATAGAACGCTTCATTTATCTCACGGAGTTTTGGTGGCATTTGTACACATGAGGAAAAGCAAGGCACCATGCAGTATATTAATTATAAAGTAACTGTGATTTACAAAATCTTCCCTGTCCCAGCTCCTTGGTAATATGCAGTTATAACAGATCTCAGCAGCAGTTATCAGTCAATCTGTACTTACCCATTAAATAAATTCCTGGTTTTTTTTCAATTCTTAACAATGCAGAATGACCTAATATTCCCTCTTCTTCTCTACTGCAAATCCTCACAGAAATTGTAAAAACCCAAACAGGAAAAACAAGATAAAGGCGGAATATACTGAGGACCATCTTGAAGAACTTTATCGCTGAGACTTTTAATCAGTCTTACTCTAGATACTTGTATGTATCTTCATCCTGGTAAAGCATACCACCCGAGCCTCCTCCACAGAAACGCCAGGGAAGGAATACCTGTGCTGTCTCTATAGCGTAGAACTGCTTGAAAAAAATGTCAAACCTTTAATTACTCCTTAGAACCGCAATTAGATATGGTGGGATTTTTTTTTAGTACAGAAGGAAGAAAATTTTAGGTTGGTCCCCCAAAAGTCCAAAAAAGGCTGAATTTAGACTACATTACTCTAAATTAACTGCTGAGATAATGTATAAAATCAGTTCAAGACCCTCTGCACTCATCTAAATGCAGAAATATTTCTTTCTTTTTTTTTGCTGAACTATCTAAATGGTTTTATATACTGCTTTCCATCAGGTTTCATAAAGATGGATACAGAAGAGGGACAATAACAAGAATGAACTCACTGATATCACGACCACAAATGCCATAGGAGAAAAAAGTTTACCAACATTTAACATAACATTCAAGAACATAGAACCTTTGTTTTGTAAAGCTCAAGTTCATTATCTGTTATCCTCCATGGTTCATCCTCCTTCATTTTATCTGCAACTTCTTGTTCTTTATCATCTTCATGAAGTCGGAAGGGCTCTATCATTTCTTCAAAAGCTGCAATACTGGAATGATTAATAAGTCATCATATTAGAACAGATACAAGTACATCAGCAATGACTATTATAGTATCAGAAAGTAAGTTTTATTACATNTTTAAAAAAAAAAACCAACAAATTTTGCTAGGTTTTCTCTAACTGCTTGGAAGTTGAAGAGTGCCACCTTACAGAATATAATGTAACTAACAGTCACTTCTTCAGAATTAGATTTGAAAGAGAAGAAGTTTATATGTCACATTAAAAAGAATAGCTATCAAATCCCATGCTACCACTATTGCAATTTTGACTTTACTGCTTTATTTTGCTTCTCCTTAGTCTTTCCAATACAATTGGAGAGCCATAATAAATTAAAAATAACCACAGCCATTTTGTTTGGGCTTCCTGCTGCACTTAGAATCATAAAATAGTTTGGGTCCGAAGGGACTTTAAAGGTCACTTAGTTCCAACCATCCTGCCAAGAGCAGGGACACGGACATACCCCACTGGAATCATAGTGTAGTTAGCTTCAAAGATCATCTAGCAGTTGTAGGACTATACTTGAATTCAATTTAACTTTGGCAAGAACCTCAAATGAAAATGAAAAGACCACGAAGCATTCATTTCTACTATTACCTTACTCCTTCTACCCACATTAGGATACTTGAGCAGCAAACAAAGGCTGCCACAAGTTATGAGAGTAACTTGTCTTTGAATAACCCCAGCATGCAAGATGTGGGGAAAAAAAAAAAGATTATTAGGATAACATCCTGAAATGTATGCCTTGTATCTAATGAAATAACTACATTTTGATGTCATTTGAATGGGCTTTTTATAAAGATAACAAATTATTGGCTGTTTTCCATGGTTGTGAATTACAGACTAGAAAGTTTAACAAACACTAAGGAATATCTCTTTGATACACAGCAACACTATTACGTGTAACACGTAAGCTTCCACCATACAGTTAAACACCACTCCATACCCATTTTCTAACTGAGGTGTTCCTATTCCTCTAGAAAATGTCCACATTACTCCAAAAAACCATTTTTTTCCTGCCTTTGGTGGCCTTTATTGAAATAAGTTGATATAACGGCTTCATCTTCATCAAAAGGGAAAACACAAGAAATGATCTGCTAATTTTCAGCTCAAGAAAAAGGAGAAGTATTAACAATGTTCTATTACACAACACAACAACTGTTAAAAATAATCAGTCTTCCTCCACTCAGTTTACAGCTCTTGTTAATGCCAAGTGATATCTTAGAAGGTTTTTCAACACATTGTAGGAAACGTATCCACAGAGACAGAAAAATGCTTTCATAAGAAGTAACTCACGGACACCTTCTATATAGTAAAAATAATTCTGTGTAATTCTACAACCTCAACTTTTTCTACATAAATACATGCTATCTTTAAATTTACACATTTTAAAACAGCAGGCTTCCAAGTGCAAAGACTTCCAAAAGTATCATAGTACCAGAAGTAGTCTACCACTGCTTGATATATTCTATGTATTTAAGAAAAGGTCATTAAAAAGCAGGGTATACAAGAATGCATATTAGCATTCATATAGTTGTAAACCTGTATTTCCTAATTTGTATGACACATCAGATTATTTAGATATGGGCATATCCATGGTATTTTTGCTACTTCAACATACTAAACAAAACTTGAAGAGAAATAAGGATATTTTTAGATCTTATATTCTGTTACACATTTGTACTGAAAACCACCTACAATTAGGCTTTTTTTAAAACTTCAAAATCAGAAATATCACATGTACGATCACCCTTGTGTAAATTACAAAGTCCAAGTAATTTTTTAAAAAAGAAGAAAAAAATTAGAATTGGCTATTTGAAAAGAAAAATAAAGACCACTGAAGTTTTTATGAGCCTTTCCCATTTTAAAGAAGCTTGCTCCAGACATATTGGGGTTGTTTGAAATGTATTTTTTCTAAATTTAACATTACTATCTAAGGGGTAGAGAGACTTTAAAAATACAAAATTCTTTTCTCGTGGTTGTAGAACTTGCTGCTTACTTTATTTCTCTCATTTTCATGAAACACTGAATGTCACAGAAACTACTCAGTCAAAATTGTTATGTAGAAAAGAGTGAAAGATTCCAGATTCATGAAAGACATCAAGAATTCAAATAACAAACAAATTGGGTTTTTTTTGAAACTCACTTTTCTTTCTTTGGCTTAGTATTAATATCTCCAAGAACCATAATATCTGAGAAGTCTATCCGAAATTTGCTGAGCAAAGTAGCCATCCTGCAATCAGAAAACCAAGCCTTTATGTGATCAGATTTGTAATTATTTCACAGCATAAACAGACAGGTGTTTGATAATAAAAACAGTAGTTTAAGGTAGAAGAAAAAGTAGCTTAAATGGGACAGAAGAAAAAAAAAAATCAAATTGATCCTGCATACCGCTATAAATCAACAACATGCTTCAGGAATAAAATAAAACATTTTAAACCTATACAACTAAGAGAAGTCCTCTCCCTAAAAAACAACCTCAGAAAATGTTTGAAAAGGAAAATGGAATGTTAGTGTCAGATAATCCAAAAGAATCTGAGGGAAATGAAACTTGTTTTGGAGAAAGAGCATACAATATGCTTACATCTCAATCAAATAAACGAAAGAAGGCTACTAGGAAAAGTAAGTCATATACTGTGTAATGTGCTCTATCAGCATTTGGAATTAAATATTTAAAGGTAAACTTACGCTCTTCGGTCATGATCAATCCTGTTTATTTTTCCACCAATGAACACTCTGATCTTACACTCTTTCCACTTCTTCTTGGTTGTAAGAAGATATGGAATCAACAGTGTCAAGCCTGCATTTTTGTTCAGAATGTGGGAGTGATTCAGAAAACACAGCATCATGTTAGAGTTTAACAGCACAAGCTAGTAATCTATATATGAACTGAGATATACTTACTAATTCAAAATAATTTCAATAATGTTTTTTCCAACATTTGTTTTTAGAGTATAAGGCACATTACCTCCATCATCAAAGAGCCACCAGACATCAATATTGCTTTTGCCTTGTTTCTTCTGAAACTGAGTACTTGCATCAAGAAGTCTTTGGTCAGCCAAGTTTAAAGGAGTGGATGGGCTCTTTGAATCTGGAACAAAGTATGAGGTATGAAGAAATTTCATTGAGTTTTCGGCTTAATCACTCTGAAATTCATCAAATGCAACTTGTTGATATTTCGTGATATCTCTAAATAAAGACTGTTTGCCTCAAATTAAACTCTAAATTTTGATAGAATGGATATAAGATGAACTATGTTTAGGGAGTCTGCAAACTCATAACTTCAGCAGCCAAAGATTTAAAATTAGAAGTAATTTAGCAGACATGTAACAAATAAAGGAACTGTAAGACCTTTGTACAGTCATTTGCTGGGACAATTTAATTAACCTTGAATATGTACTTCAGAGCATTAGGTCATGTACTGTTGCTATGTCTTGTATAACAAAATTTCAATAAAACCATGCAGATACTAATCTATAAGTAAATACCACACCCTAAGCGCTTTTCTTCTTTTCCTATTTTTTTTTCTTTAAGAATGTGGTGAAAATAAAAGCTAGTTCTGTGTATTGGAATTCTGTCTTTGCAACAAGTACTGTCTTGCACGTGCAAGGTTCTGAAGCACAATAGACCATTTTGCACAACAAAAGTTACTGGATGTGTTGAGAACAAGACAAGAATGACATTTTCAATTAGATTCATACAAGCAAATATAGGTTTATAAAAACTTTAAAAAACCCCTAATCTCTTTCCCTTAATTAAAGCCTCAGTGTGAACAAGAGTCAGAAGCTTGATAGTCATCTCAGTCCTTACATTAGGAATTGCAAAGTTAAGAGTACATCTGTGACTCAATTACACTAATACACTATTTTATTGCATACTGGGACTTCTTCCAAACTGCCATCTTGTGCTTCAAGATGTCATCTCCCTTTCCATTATTAAAACACAACAGCTATTGAAATTACAGAAAAAATATCAAAGAAAAGCTAAATTAATCTCAGTTAAGGCAAAAATAATTGCTTAACTAAAAAAAAGTCCAAAATAAACCAGGAAATGAAAACTACTCAATTAATCTCCCAAAATGCTGCTTATTTGAATGACTATGTCACATTATTTTAGATGTTAATATCACTGAGTGGCTGTATTATGCATTAATTCACAGGTTACTGAGCAATTCAAAATAACAGAGTGACAACTATGGCTTTAGAAGGTCTACTGAATGGACTGACGAAGCATTTGCACTACAGCATTACGTATTTCCCTTACTGTTAAATCTAGCAAGAATCCAGATAGAAACCTAAGAACTAAGCAAGATCTTTAATACATTCAGAATGTTACTTAAGAGCAAGAGTTAAAAAAAAATATATATAAATATATCCAACACTCATATCTTAGACGCATGAACAATCTTTTCTCGGTAGTAGCTTGTTATTTTTCTATAGCCTAATCTTTAATGATGAAGTGCATTTCAAAGCCTTAGAAAAAAATTAACATTGCATGGTTGGTATTTTCCTCTCTCATGTGTGTGTAGAAAAAGAGAAGAAAAGGAAAACTAAAATTAACAATGTGAAAGAATGATTTAACACAAAAAGGTGGAAAATGCCTGCCTTTTTTCAACAGTGGTTGTGCGGGAGTCTTTCCATCCTCGTCCTCCTCTGGAAGATTTTTAAAGATACAAAATAAAAAAGTTAATTTCCTTTATGTTGTTAATGAAAAATGCTACTCGTGTATATAAAAAAAATCAGAAAATAAAGACATAGAATGAAATGGAATTTCGTACAGAGAAACATAAAAGCACATAAATACAGTCTACCAGACCCTAACATTTATTTGTATTCTAAAAACCCAAAATTAATCACCCTGCTTATTTAACTATTAAGTTGCTCCAAGCTTTTACTTTAAAAAGAAAAGTTGGTTATTGTGAAAGTCACCTGAATGTTTTGTGTCTGTTAAGAGGCATATAATATTCTAGATGAGGTGAAAAAATGTTCATAAATTTAGCAGCCCTGAGGCCACACTTCATATATATATATATATATATATACACACACATATATGTATACATACACACACATATATTTTACATACATACATATATTATTGTTACATTAATATAATTCTATATATTTTATATCTCTATATATGTGGGGGGTGTGCATTTGGCACAATTCTCTAGTGATTTTTAATGCTTGTTAAAATCATTAACAAAGAAAATTCATTGTCTACCACCTGTTTCATTGAGGTGACCAGACGTGAAAGGTTTATTTACATATTTGTAAGCTCTAAACCACAGTACTTAAGTGGTTAGACATGTCATGCTAGAAAAGCATGACACACTTCTGCTCCACAGACACAAAAATCCCTTAAATAATTCCTTAGTAAGTGGAGAGAAACTGAAGAGAGAATGAGAGTGAGAATTCAGGTTTCATTGTTAACTAACAAGTTACCTTTATGTAAAGCAGGAGTTCTTTCACTAGATGATGGAGCAAAAGCTATAGAAGTGTCTGTCTCAGCCTTCTTGCTATAATCCACTTTTACTATGACATCCCTGGTACATGGAGATTTTTCTTGGGATGACAGTAACTCTTCTTTGAGAAAGCAAGAAAACACATTATAAAGCACTTAATTGTTGCAAATTGTATTAACAGAGGGATGTGACTATACTGAGATGGTTCAGGGTTCATTAAACTTTTCTGTAACTGTTACGCTGTGGCAAAGGGTGGAGAAGGTGGATGGCAGAAAACAAGAACAAGATCTTGTATGAACTGCTTCAGAGTACAAAGAATCTACTTCTCTGAGCAGACATGTAATTTCCTGCTACTTCCTTCTCAGATTTTGGGTGTTATTCTTTTACCATAAGGTAAACATAAAACAAAGCTGGCTAATACGAGGACGAACAACCTCTAAGGAAAGAATATTACTTGGTGAAACATTTTCCATTTCCCTCTAACTCCAAGAGGAAGATGTGCTTTAGACAAGGCCCAGATCAAGTATGTCTCACAGCCAAGTTTCTTTTTTCTAGATTCGGCTTCAATGGAGCTATCTGGTAGCTGTCAGAGTTTGTCTCCAGCGGATACTAGGATTCTTTTGACACCTTGGTGATATATTTCCCAGTCTTCTCAGTAGTGTTGTCCTCACCCCCGCTGTTCACTCCTTGCTCTTTCTCATACTCCTCTGACCTCTTGCACACCGTGACAGGCTCTCTGCCTCTCTCCAAATCCCAAGATTTTCATGTTTCCAGTAAACAAATAAACCCTCCCCTCTTTCAGGAACAGGTACCCCTACAGAGCTTGTGTCAAAAGCACTCTTCCTCACTGTAGCAACACTGTATGCAGCAAGCTACAAACAAATTAAGACATCAGTTCAGTAGACAGTTGCCAATAAAGCTCACAGGCTTCCTTCATGTTCTGCTTAAGATTTAATTAAAATTACATCAATCAGCTTTAAGCAAGTCTTCTACACTGATAACAGAAAACTTTTCCAAACATGAGACAGACTACTACTGACGTTTCTAAACCTGTGTGTGCATACATAGGGGTTGGCAACCCACACCAGATCCATAACATTCTTCAATTGCACAACATTTGTTATTATTTTCATTATTTCAAGTCTTGGTTCCCAAATACTGCATACCAATTGGAATCCTCTTTAATTTGTTTCAGTAAAACAGGATAACCTTCTGAAGCAATTATATGCAGCTTACAAAATGAAACACAGAAAAGCCAATCTGTTGCTGAACATGGGCTTACTTACTTACATTTCAGACTTGCTAATTTCAGTGATTTTTATTCTGAGAAGAGTGATGTTTTGATTTGTTGCATTTTTCTAATAACTCAACTTAATTTAGTATTTGAAGAAAGCAATATTAAAAGGGAATTAGAACAGCTATTCATCAGATAAAACAAAACAAAACTTACCTTGGCCCTGAAGGTGAGAAATATCCAGACCTTCCTTTAGGCGGATGACAACAACACCATATTGAACATCAAATGCATCACTGCACAAAAGGAAAAGAAATAAAAAACTTTAAATCTTTTTCTTTCCCAAAGCATCTACTTTCTACACCCTCTTTGAACAAACTGTAGTGATTAGGCACTACCATTTAACCTTGAAATCATAAATTTCAATTACAATACCAAACTATCAACAGCATCAGTAAACTCAGCATCATATACAGAAAAGCAACACATAGGAAGGATATCTACTACCTGAGCTCCATCTCTCCTCTAGGAAAACAATGACTAAATAAAAGCAACATGAACAGCTCAGTCAAGTACCGCACAAGTGATGACAGGATATGCTGAGAAATCTAAATTTTCATCTCTCCCTGTCAATAAAAGGATTGGTTATGAAGACATCTCCTTGATCTGAGAAATAAAAATTACTGATGTCTTTCCAAAACATTTGAGTATTAAAAAATCCCTCATCAGAAAAAGAAAACACAAGGTAATGAAGACTGTGGGATCCACAATATAGAAAATCTCTGCCTACCTTAGGAGACATCATGCAACTAAAACCTTCCTTCCGTATTGTCACATGTACTGAAACGGAACATAAAAGCTACACCTCCGCATCTTCTACTTACTGGAATAAATTGATATAGGTTTCAACATCCCTCATGTCTCCTTGTTTCCAGTTTTTCTTAAATCCAACAACAAGGGTGTTAGGTCTCATTCTACCCAGACCAGCAGCCTAAGAAGAACAAAATTTTTTTCAAAATACATGCTATTAATAGAAGCTTTAGTTGTTTCATTTTCTCAAGCAGAAAACCAAGTTTTTTCATCAAAGTCTAAAAAATCTTTCACAGAAAGAGTCACTGGGCACTGGCTCAGGCTGCCCAGGGAGATGGTCGAGTCACCTCCACAGGTGTTCGAGGTGCTAAGGGCCATGGTTTAGTGTTTGATAGGAATGGTTCGACTCGATGATCCGGTGGGTCTCTTCCAACCTGGTTATTCTATGATTCTATGAAAATACTTCAAAGCATGAAAACATTTCCAATTTCTATGTCCATTTCCATGACTTTCATTAAAAAAAAAAATTTGAAAGGTGTACCTGCATTAAGTATTGTCCTCCATCCCTCAAGTCCTCTGCATGCACAGGTGCATAAAAAGCCTTCATCTTGTTTTTAATTAGCCATCGCTGATATTTAGCCAAGTCAGTTGACAGTTCCTTCATGGCTTGCCTCCGAGGACCCTTTCAAAATAAGGAAATAAAAAGAGGAGAGGAAACAACAATTATAACTAGTGAGTTTTTTAAATCACACTCCCAGAATCCAGCTCAAACATGAAGAACCTCAAAATAAGCTTCTATACAAAGAAAACAAACAAAATAACACGCATTATCAGTTTAGTCAAAATTCCTGGAGGTATTTAAAGATATGATGATGTGGCACTTAGGGACATGGTTTAGTCCTAGGCTTATAAATGTTAGGGTTACGGGTGTACTTGATCTTAGAGGTCTTCTGCAACCTGAATGATCTTTTGATTCTGTGACCAGATTATCATTTTTAGAAAGAGGGCTGCTCAAACTTCAGCAATCTTGTTCTTGAAGAGCACAGCCCACTTCTCCAGCAGGTCGCACAAGCTTGTTCTCTAAAGGGTAACATACTTCTAAAACAAAAGGGCTTTGTAATGCAACATACAGAGATATATGATGACTTAGTATTAGCTTTTATGGGAATATTTGTTTCAAGCTTTACAAGCATGCCTCTGTGTGTACATAATCCTAATCAGAAAGCCTTTGTCACAGTAGTGTAACTTCTGCAGTTCTATGTTCCAGTCAAAGTCATCTCCTATTCAAATACTTGCGTTCCTCCTAGACAGCAAAATGCAGAACATAGGTGAAGTATAATCAAGAACACAGCAGTTATTGCAAAATGATAGAGTCTGCAAAAAGATACAGATTCTGATCAATCGTCACAGTTAGTGAGGAATAAGGTTGTGTCATTCTTCTTGTAGGAAAGCAATTTTTAACAGAGACAGGATATGCTCCTGGAAAATCTCTAATCACAATTGCTCACCTACAAGAAGGATAACACTACCTTACTCTTTTCAGTGTAGTCCTATTTGAAAAGACAGTAATTCCATCTGTAATATCTTACCTATCTAGCATTACTGAGCTTCTATCCTTTTCACTCAATGAAATTTTAGGTTTGTATAGACAGGAATTAAAAGAATTAACATTTCTGAAGACAACTGGTTAATATTTGCTTTAAAATGTTATGTTTTGTGGAAGGCATTAACTTGATTTGCTCTTTTCTCTTTGTAGGTAACTGAAGTTTTGGTACAGATTGCAGAACAACAGCCACCTTCTATCACAGTTAAGACAACTCATGACGAGTGATTTTGAAGAGTAGTTACTTGAATCTTGCTTCTTCCCCCCTCCTCTGCCCAGTCCTTTGTAAAGTCTGCTGTAAAATATACAACTTAAAAAAAAAAGTATAAACCACTGAGGTCATGTCTTGTAGATCATTTTGACCAACTGCTCTGTTGCGGTTGAGAATACCTAAGACTGTATGACACAATGACAAAAAGAGACCCAGTCAGTTATTTAATGTTCACTTTACTCTGCAAAGCTTCCTTGGCATGACCAAAGATACCAACTTTGCAAAGTTTTCCCTGCAATGTATCTAACTGGAATAGTGAACACTCACAGATAAGTGGATCCTACCAGTAAATCCATCTTTTTGGGCTTGTCATGTCTAATGATGCCTGCATTTGGAACACAAAACCCAAAACCAAATTGAACCAAAGGAAAACCACTAACCCTAAATCCATCAAAAAATACAAACACCCAACTACACACTAAATCAAACAGGTTAAAAAACAAACCCAAAACCTAAGGTAACTTTAAAGACAGAACAGACTTACCATATGCACATGGCCACAGATCATCAAGCCCACATTCTTGGTGAAAGCATGGACAAGGTGAAGCAAAGCTGGACGTGCATTTGGAGGGCCAGTCATAATTAAGCACTGAGGTCTAGAATTATGAATAGATAAGTAAAAGATAAAAAAAAAAGGCTGGAATTAATTTCATTTGGACTTACAGGGTTTTTTTAACTAACAGAAAGAAGTTTCTCCACAACGGCGATAAAAATATAATCATTACTGGAGAGGTAGTAACCTCAATTACTTTTACAAGACTATGTGAAATGAAGTAAAGATATTTTTTTCCACAAGTGCCAGTAGACCTATGATTAATTGGCTCCAAACTTAGTAATCCCACTGAATCTGAAAATTTACACATTTAAAAAGATCAGAAGTATATTTTAGACATGATGAGGTCAGAGGGATGAATTTCTTCCCCCACTTGTTAGTAACATCCCTTTGAATTTTCTAGGTTAGACTCTTCTGTGCCCAACAGAAACACTAAGTATATGCTTTTTTAAAAATTACTTTCATTCATAAGACAGAGCCAAAAAATTTGAAGTTATACTAAACAACTTTCTAGAGAACTGTAAAAAATGAAGTGCCCAGACTTTAGATGCATTTCAGGAGGTATTTTTAATATCATCAGAATCACGTAAGGTCATCTGTCTTGATCTCTATAGCAGCTCCAGTTGATTTTCCATATTAAAATCACAGAGTAAAATGACAGAATTGTTTAGGTTGGAAAAGATCTTTAAGATCATCAAGTCCAATCATTAACCTAACACTGCCAAGTCCACCACTAAACCATATCCTTAAGTGCCACTTCTTCATCTCTTTTAAATAGCAGGGATGCAGTCTATTCCGGTGGTTGACAACCCTTTTAGTGAAGACATTTTTGCTAATATCCAATCTAAGCTTCTCCTGGTGCAACTAGAGGCAATTTCCCCTTTTTCTCTCTGGAAAGACTGACACACACCTTGCTACAGTCTTCTTTAGGGTAGCTGTAACGAGTGATAAGGTCTCCCCTCAGCCTCCTTTTCTCCACACTGACCAACCCCAGATGCCTTAGCTGCTCCTCTTAAGTCTAGATATCACTCATCACCACCTTCAGTGTTCTTACATAGACACGATCCAACACCTCGATGTCTTTCTTGTAGAGAGGGCCCAAAATTGAACACAGTATTTGACATGTGGCCTCATCACTGTCAATTACCCAGGGATGACCACTTCCCTAGTCCTGCTGGCCACACTGCTTTGGATAAAAGTCAGGACGCTATTTGGCCTTCTAGGCCATCTACACACACTGCTGGCTCACATTCTTGTTGACCAAGACCTCCAGGTCCTTTCCTGCTGCACAATTTTCTAGGGATGCTTCCCCAAGCCTGCAGAATTGCATGAGCTTGTTGGGGCCTGGCTGCAGGACCCAACATCTAACCTTATTGAATCTCATACAACTTGTCTCACTACATCAGCCTGTCCAAATCTCTCTGTAGAGCCCTCCTACACCCAAGTGCAACACAACTGCCCAATCTGGTGCCATTTGCAAACCTGCATTATAAATAAATAAATATTGACCCGCTCTGGTTTCAAATGTACCTCTGGAATGCCAAACATTTTTTGCTATACGTTGGCAACCAGTACCAGGCCAAAAACCCAGTTCTCCTAAAGCCACGGTGCTTAAAACTAGCTTAAACCAATATCTGTATCTCCTTAGGATAACAATGAAAGAAGCTGAAAACTCAGAAATCTATATACTAGGTTCCCATACAAAAGAGCTGAAGAACTTCCACTGCAATCTAAAATACATGCTGATCAGCATTCGTGCAGTGTATCAGCACAAGTAGAAAATTACACTTGGTAAGTTTGCAACCCAAAATAGACTCAAAGAGATAGAAGTGAGGCTGCAGCACTAATCGCGCTTAGGTATTGCAAATTATTTAAGGCCAGCCTTTAGATTTGCATTAGAGAAAATTAGAAAACTGCTGCTATTGCTGTCTCAACAACAAACTCTTTTTTCCAGCTAACAACGTAGCCTGCTGTAATAGGTTATACAATGTAAGTAAACCAAGGATTTTAATGTCACATTAGGACTTACACCTTCAAAAGGAAAAGTTCTTTCATAACTAAACTTCATATTTTGTGGTTATACCTACAACAGCCATCTCTTTTCAGTTTGCAAGTGGAAAGCACATTATTACTAATACTTAATACATTTGTAATTTATAGCTTTACTGATATATTCTTTGAGGTTGTGCTGGTACCTATCAAGTTGGCTGACATATTTAATTTCAACTGCCTGTATGTATGCAACACTGAATACCTATCCTGTACTTCCTCAAGAAAATTTAGTAGCTTCCAGGAGAGGCTAGGGTTCAGAATTTTCTGCACTGACAGGAAATACTACACATCTTTTATTTGAAAAACCGTGTGATTACCACTTTCTGCATTCTGGACTTAACCTCTGAGAATAGCACCTATATCAAAAATTACTCTCTGAACTTACTCTTCATTAAATCCTGCTCTCGGTATGCAACATCTTCTTTCAGACACAACAAAAGATTGCAGTAGCTAGTTTCTCCTGCTAATACACTGAGCGTGACAGAATAACACATTTCTTGCAGCTGCATGGGATGACAAGAGATTTGCTAGACAGAGTCAACACTGTAAACCTGGGGCATAGGCAGCATCTATGAGGCAACTAATGTATATGAAGAGACAAGTCAACACAATCTCCATCCTTGGAAATACTCAGAACTTGATCAGACAGTCCCTGAGCAATTTAATGTAACAAAGTTGTATCTAATTTTGCAGCCAGATGTGTAGCAAGTCAGTTCAGTCAGAGACTGTAAAGTCAAGTTAAATCTATTATTCTGTTTATTTGAAGGAATTAATATACGTCAACGCTTTTTGTTAAAAATGTCTGAAGCATCTTTCTTCTACAAGATTTACTCCAGAAAAGTGGCATAAGTAGTACAGAAAACTGCCTCCCTTGAGTAGGACCTTCCTGGGTACCCGTGCTGGCAGACAATAAATGCCGGTTTGTCACTACTGAAGTGCAATGAGAGAATATGTCTATTGTGAAATAGCTGATATTGAGGACATCCACAGCATACACACCTTGGGGATTTTACGTTACGTGAGTTTTATGCCAAGCATATAGACCCAATGCTGTTTGGAGCACATTTTCCAATTCAGTTTCATCAAAGAGGAAATAAATTCACAGTTTATGATGTAAACCATAAGGCATCTAAAAATAAGCAGGCAGCACCCACAGAGTTGCTTCTAAAGAGCACTCTAAATCAGAATAAAATGCTAGTGTAGATATGTCCAAAGTACGTCTACGGTGGTGAAATTCAAAGTTCTTATAACCCACAGAAGATGGACAGGTATTTAGTGGAAATGAGAGAAAACATCATGACAATACCCTACTGAATACATCAAGGAAATTTCCAGTCTTTAATATTAACTGTTACCTAAAGTTTTTCACATGATCTTCCACTCCTGAGAGACGAATAGAATGCTGTAGCGCATTCAAGTAAGTCAAAGCTTGTGTTGAGGATCCCCAGTTCACATCTGTTGGAAGATTTGAAGTTCCAATATTTTATTTAAAGCTGTTCATTGTAAAACTACATTATCACAAATGACTATTGAATACCAACTAAAAACACAGAGGATTTAAGCTACATCTTGGTAGATCCTGCATAATCTTAGTCAACATACCCTACAGCTAAATAGGCAATTCTATTTAAAGTTAGTACTTATGTCGAAGTTCTAGCAAGCCAGTTATAGTTTGGCATTTTACAATTATNAAATATGCTGCGTTTATTTTGCATTTCAGCAAAGGGAAAAGTAATCTCAAAACATTGCTTAAACAAAGTTAAATACTTTCAGTGAAAAATGCTAGCTTAAGCAGTTCTTTCAAGATTGTTATTTTTATAAGGAAATGAAAGAAAATATGCCAGTATCCTTTCTATTTGTTCCCATACACAACTTTCCATAGCTACAATGAATTTATCTTCCAAGTACTTTATAATCTTCATAGACCAGGATGTAGGGTTTTTGAAACAGAAGTTTGAACTAGTCAGCTGAACAGAAGTAATTTCTACACCACAACCTAAAACAGCCAGATACATACCTGGTTTCTTGTAAGTGACATAAATGTAGAGTCCAAGTACTATGACATATGTTAGAAGCGCTGCCCACCAATTAATGACAAACATCACAATGCAGCACAGAACAGCACCAACAAGAGAAATCCACATATTATAGTATTTGAAAGCAGGGCGCCAACCTAGTAAAAAAATAATTTGTAGGACAGAAAAGAGAGGAGAAATTCATTTAGTCATTACCCCAGTGGAATGAAGGCACTATTGCTCTTTTGCTTCCCTAGTCTTTTGTGTCACATTTCATGTGAATGTGTGACAGTTTAAGTCACATACAAAAAAAAGTCTTGGGAAATTTATGCTTTACATTTCTGACATCTTTCAAATGAATCTGTGTCATTCTTACATAGATTTATGAGATATTTAAGTTCCTAAGCATCCTGGCTTGTGTCAGAAACAGCGCGACCAGCAGGTCCGGGAAGGTTATTCTCCTCGGCACTTGTAAGACCGCTCCTTGAATCCTGTGTGCAGTTCTGGATCCCTCACCACAAGAAGGATGAGGCTCTGGAGCGAGTCCAGAGAAGAGCAACAAAGCTGGTGAAGAGGCTGGAGAACAGGTCTTATGAGGAACAGCTGAGAGAGCCAGGGGTGTTTATCCTGGAGAAGAGGAGGCTGAGGAAAGACCTCATTGCTTTCTACAACTACCTGAGAGGAGGTTGTGGAGAGGAGGGAGCTGGCCTCTTCTCCCTAGTGACAGGGGACAGGACAAGAGGGAGTGGCCTCAAGCTCCGCCAGGAAAGATTTAGGCTAGAGATCAGGAGGAAGGTTTTCATGGAAAGGGTCATTGGGCACTGGAGCAGGCTGCCCAGGGAGGTGGTTGAGTCACCTTCCCTGGAGGTGTTTAAGGCATGGGTGGACTTGATGCTGAGGGGCATGATTTAGTGTTTGATAGGAATGGTTGGACTCCATGATCCAGTGGGTCTCGTCCAACCTGGTTGTTCTATGATTCTAATTTTAGCCCTCTAAAAGTGTATCTCCAAAGGGAAATTTGAAGATGCTTATGCCAGTATGCCCACTGAATTAGGCCATAGACAACTTTGGCAATAGCTTGCCTGACAACTGATTTTTACTTTCAAAGGTAGCGTAACACAAATCATCAGCTCATGATTCAGTCTCTCACATATTACTAACTGTTTCTAGTTTTGTATTTTCACGTTGCCAGGAAGTTTTACCACATGAAAAGGAAAGTGACAGATACATTTTATTATGACTTGAACATGTCAAAATAGTACACTGTTACTGTTTAAAATCCTTATCTGTCATAAGTTTATATAAAGTCAAGTAAATTCATATGCACAGCCCTGGTAACACACTCAAGATTAACAAATGTATTAGACAAATAATTGTTTTGTAGACAGTTATGCACATAGTCTGGTAAAAGAATTGGATATACCAGTTCAGCAGCTTAAAAAGCTTTTAAGGGCATTATTTCACTACAAATGTTTACTGGACTGGGTATGACATGCACCTATTCTGTAACTAACGGGGTTGGGCTTTTTCCTAACATCTAACTAGCCTCCTATACAAAAGGCTAAAAAAAATATGCAACACCACCTGCAATTCTAGTTTCTTCTGAACTGGAAGATGAAACATTAATAAAGAAATCCAAAGAAGAAAAAATAGTGGTTCTTGAATGCCAGATATTGAATTAGCAAGAAAATTTTATTCAAGAGTTTCTGAATAAACAAAAAACTATCTTGTGTTCCCTCAGGAAAGATGACAAAATTAGCACCTGTCAAGCTGTACTGTCTCACTTAGCCCTCAAAATTTCAGAGGATCCAAGTATATACCACATTACACTTGTTAACTCAGATGCACTATAAGAGTCAAATAGATATTCAGTAATTAAACTAGTTTATAATAACTTCTACATTGTACTTATGCATAAAGAAGTTGCAGACTGAACACTCACCCCTAAAATGTCATTCCTACCTGGAGATTTTGCAAGAGATGCATGGAATACAGAGAAGTTAATCAAGGCATACGAGGCCAAGAAGAAATTAGAAATAATTGGAGCAATGACGTTCAGTTCAGCTGTAAAATCAAAACCAAAACAAACTGTTACAAAAGATATCATTCAATTCTTTTGCAGATTCCAGAGTAAAAAAAAATTTACAAACAACCTTATTTTCTGATATACTCTAAGAAGCAGTTTGTCCTTTCTGTTCAACAAACAAGAGACAATTATGGTAACAGCTCTATTTGCTAAGTCTAATTTACAGTTTCAAAAATATAAACATTTTTCCACACTAACAAGTGCTCCAGGACCACCACTTTTGAAGTACTACATACTTTCTCAAAATAATTCACACAACAGTACACTCCCTTTAGTGAAAGACATTGGAGGAACCTGATGGTCTCGTTTCCTTGAGGCAGCATGGTACAAAACTCATATGTATTCTCCCCATTAAAAAAAAAAAAAAAAGTGACCAAACAGCACAATGTGCCATGTTAATCTGCCATTTTCTACTTCTTGTAATACAGCTTCTAGTCAATATGCTGCAGTAGGGACATCACAGCTACACCTGGGCCTTAAGCAGATTTAGAGAAAGGATGAAAAGGGAAAGTGGGAAAAGAAGTTTAAAAGCACTGGTTTAGGACTCATGGATGGACACAACACCATTAGCTTGCCATCTATATAGAACACATGTTAATCTGCTGAGACCATCTTTACCTTTTGCAACAGCAGCATCAATACTCATATTTACTGTTTTTAACTTCACAGAAAAACACTTTTTTCAAAAAGTATTGTTCATGCATTTTTTCCATTTACTGAAGTTGTTTGTAATTATTAAAAACAAAATAAACTTCCATATCTGTTAGACTGAGTCCAGAGGAGGGCCACAAAGATGATCAGAGGGCTGGTGCACCTCCCATATAGGAAAGGGTGGGAGAGTTCAGCTAGTTTAGTCTAGAGAAAAGAAGGTCGTGGGTATACTTTACAGCAGCCTTCCAGTACTTAAAAAGGGCCTACAGGAAAGTTCAGGAGGAACTTTTATCAGGGAATATAGTGATAGGATGAGGGATAACAGTTTTAAGTTAAAAGAGATATTTACAAAGAAATGTTTTAACTGTGAGGGTGGTGAGGTGCTAGAATAGGTTACCCAGAGAAGTCACGGAATCCCCACCCTGGGAGGTGTTCAAGGTTGGATATCAGTCTGGATGAGGCTTTGGATAAGGCTTTGAGCAACCTGATCTAGTGGTAGGCGTCCCTGCTCAGGGCTTGGGGGCTGGAACATCTAGCAGACAGGAGAAAGTAATCCTCAAAATAAACAGCTTTAGAATGCTTCCTTAGAATTAAACTATGCATTAAACCTCTGACACTGTCACCAGGTCATGATACAAAATATAATGCTTTGTAAAAGACAAACTAACCTATTAGTATGAATCCAAGAGCAATTAAAAATGTCAGAAGATACCCTCTCAGTGGTTCATTGTTCTTCCCATAGCCTTTAGCAAACATCTGAAATCCTGGATAAATGTTGTCTTTGCATAAAGCCTAAGAAAGAATAAAATTCAAGAGTCAGCATGCATTTTGTTCAAAATGTATCCTTACTAATGCTGTTTTCCAACACATTTTATCTTCCTGAAAGGTTTATAGCTACCATGTACTAATTCTGTTTTTGATTGCCTGTGAATCTTGACATTTTGCATTTCAAATATTCTATCTTTCAGTAATAGCTACTTATAAAAACAAGCTTTGCTTTTTTGCAAGTAATTGACTATTGTACTTTACTTGTGTCTTAGAATCACAGAGTCTCTAGAGACAATGTTTTCTCATAAAGTAGAAAGTTTGTCCAATATATACACTGTCTCTCTGCATCAATACTTGTGCCTCTATTTTGCAACAAAATCCCTCCTACTGTTACAGAATCACAGAATTATTTGGTAGGAAAAGAGCCTCTCTCTCTGCAGAGCCTTCTTTAGTTCAAGCAGATCAACCCTCCCACCCAACTTGGTGTCATCCGCAAATTTACTGAGGGGTACATTCAATCCCCTCATCCATGTGACTAATGAAGATATTAAACAGAACTGGTCCCAATACTGAGATCTGAGGAATACCACTTGTGACTGGCTGCCGACTGGATTCACCACGCCATTCACCACCACCACCCTCTGGACCCAGCCATCCAGCCAGTTTTTCACCCAGTGAAGATTACACTCATCAAGCCATGAGCTGCCAGATTCTCCAGGAAAATGCTGTGGTAAATGGTGTCAAAGGCTTTACTAAAGTCTAGGTAGACAACATGAACAGGCTTTCCTTCATCTACTCAGTGGGTCATCATATTAGAGAAGGAGACAGGTAGTTAGCTTTAGTAAGAGTAACATGCTCTTTTCCCATTCCAAACAACAGGTAAACTTAGATCAATGTACTGACATCAACTGTAAGAATCATGATGACAGTATGTCAAGATTTCCCTCCCAAAAATTCTGATTCAAAAATGAATTCAATTTGTTTTTTAAAAGATCATGGGTTTGCTTCCATACTTACCTGGAAGATCTTAGGTGCACTCACAAGAGATGCTAATGCAGAAGAGAGAGTGGCTGAAAAAATACCTGCAGAAATCAGTGGTGCAAATCCTGATACCATGCTCATCACCTGAAAGCAAATATTTTTTTTTAATAACAATACAAAAAAAATATGGTTTATGAATGGATAACAACATAAACAACACAAACAGTAAAATACTATGTAGCCTGCACTTAAAAGCTGTTTGAATATCATGTCACAGAAAGTGTCATTGGGCATTGGAACAGGCTGCCCAGGGAGGTGGTTGATTCACCTTCCCTGAAGATGTTTAAGGCACGAGTATACAAGGTGCTAAGGGACATGGTTTAGTGTTTGATAGGAATGGTTGGACTCGATGATCCGGTGGGTCTTGTCCAACCTCGTTATTCTATGATTCTATGTATGCATATCAATGAATGAGCCAGGGACAAATCTCAGGATATAGATGAATTCAAATTTCAAAACAAGGTGGGTTTTGATACAATCTATAGTCCAATCATGTAATTCTCCAATCAAAACAATAATGAAAGTCTCTATAGGTTCATAAGAGGATTAGAAATAAGTCATGGAAGAAAAATACATTGGAATTTGTGACTTTATTTTGACATTGTTGCTTCAAGACCTTCACTTTACTACTTGCATCAACTTCTCGCTATTTAGCTCTTACTATCTAATCAGATTCTACATTATCTTTCTAGGTTCTGTTCATTGCCTCCAATTACTTACATTATCTATTTTACAATATTACATCTGTTTTACAAATTATGCAGATAATGTTTGTCAATTTTAAAATCTAGGAGGTACCAGTTCCAGCAGAACCAGTACATCGTGGTGTATAATATGTCTCCTCCCTGCTTCCCCAACATACAAGGCCTGACACAAAAAATGAGACTGATCCTTTATCTTGGGAACCAGCGGTGGGAGGGGAAAGAGAAAGAGATGGTTATAGAATATGTTCTAACCAGTCACAGTGAGACAAGGCTCACCTTGATAGCTTCACTCAGTACGAGTCTATGTGTGTTCAAATACAGAAGCTCTCTCGGTTGGAAAACATCAGTGGTTGCCAGTCCACAACACTTTGTATGGAAAGCAGTTTTTAGCTATAAAGCTGTGCTTGAGCCTCCACCCCATTTGCCAGACCTGGGTCCCTGTGATTTCTGTCTCTTCCCAAAGATCAAGTCCACGTTCAAGTGAACTCACTTCTCATTGGTAGATGTGAAAGCAAAAATCACCAGTATCCTCAACAGCCTTACAGAAAATGATCTGCAGAATTGCTTTGAACACTGGCAACACCTTATGCAGCTGTGTGTCAACTCAGAAGGGAACTACTTTGGAGGTGAATAGTTGCAGTTGATTTTCTTAATTTGTTAGATAAATATAGTTACAGGCATAGTCTCTCTTTTTTTAAAAATCAGATTTGGTATACTTCATAATCCAAACCTCATGACCATAAAATCAAGGAGTCCACATATGCAGCTAGAAATATTTATCCCTGTTATCCCTGGAACACTGAACTTTTATCCTTGAAAGAACACACATATTCAGAAGGACAGCTATCCAGTAAGAACTGCTGTTATCATTGGTGTGGTGAGACAGTTATGTAGTTATTGCTGGTAACGAAGTCATTAGGTTTGCTTGCCAGTTTCTTAAATTTCAAACATTTGCAATAGTGAAATACCGTATTTTGACTACAGTTTCAGTCCTTTAGTAAAGCGATTGTAAAGCAGAAAAGAAATGCCACAGGAAAATGAACAGTAGCTTCCTTACAGTTAGATTTTCATAATGAATATGGACAAAGCATTGTTCAACTCCCCTATCTCTTAACTCTTTTAAATGTTCTGTGGCTGCCTTCTGTTACAGGAGGAATACTTTAGCAAAACTTTTACACTGTTTCTGGAAGGGAGTTTCATGCTACTTTCAACTTTCATCCAAAGCTGACCAAATTCTGCATTTCAATTACCCAAAGCGATAACTCATTCTAGGGAAGTTCCAGGCTGAGGTTACCAAGCCCAAAGCAATTTTCTGAAGTTACACTTCTATCAGGTGACAGCCTGGGCACAGATATACCACTGACATTGAGTGGAGAAATGTCTGAAGCCTATGAGGACGTACAATTCATTTGCACTGCCTACAAAAGGAACTGAAGATGGTCTTTCCATGCAAGTCTGATAAGACTGTATCACCAACTGTTCTCATTTTAAATTTCATAGCATCACCTAAGCTTTCCACAGGTAAAACATACTACAAGTCACCCATTTGCTGCTCAGACACATTTAAAACCTGAACTGTCTAAGCATTAACTTCAAATCAATTCTTTGCCAAAATAACTGAAGGCAGCATAAAAATTGAATAAGTTGGTACTTTCGACCTCAGAAGCTGCATGCTTACAAGCTGTAAGAAAAATACAACCACCTTCACTCACTTTAGTGATTAGTTTATATTTGGGAAGTATTTGTTCTCAGCTATGAAACCTAAAAAAAAGAAAATAATAGTTTTATGAAGACCATGAGAGGTACACAAGCTTGGAACTACTCCCCTCCCCCTACTGTGACTTCGATTTTTTTAAAAAAACCTCTCCTTAAAGCTACTATTCAGAGCTACTAAGTTGAGGGCACTTCAGTTAGAAAATGGACAACAGTTTATCTACATGTAGAGAGTCTCTTATGTAAACAATTTGCTTCTGACATCCTCTGAGAAGACAGAAACAGAATCCTCAGAGATGCAGGGCAAAAGCTGTGAGGATAAAAGAAAAAAACAAATAGCAAGGTCAGGTTGAAATGGGTACTGGAAAGAACAGATTCTACAGAGAAGGCAGCTAAGCACTGCAGCAGATTGTCCAAATATTCTATGCAGTCTCCATGATGAAGTTTTCAGAACCCAAACAAAAGAGAGGTGGTAAAGGCCACTGAATTCTGTACACAGCCCCTAGCCTTGACAATGACTTTTTTTATTCAGAACCCACTAGTTTTTTCACAGATGTAGGATCAATTTGGGAGACATAAGTACTCTTTAGACAAAATGGTAAGAAACTAGAACATTAATGACTTACTTCTTGGAAGTACAAGGCACATTTATGATAAGCAATTTTACTGAATTTACAACTTAAGTAAAAACATAATCAGAGGAAACCTATTCTCAGCTATACATTTGATCATACATTTCTTATAGTCTTAAACAAATAAGGAAGTTCATCAGATTTTGAACAAGAGTAATTCTGAAGTGTTTTTAAATACATTTTCTAAACCAGAACAAAGTATTACCACACAAATACTCAAATTATTCCTCTACAAAGATGTATTTTACTCTCAATGTTCTGCACTGCAACATTATCTCAGCATGTACAAACCCAGGTTTTCCACTAAGCTTTGCAGGTAGACTGTCAGCCTAGCATGTAAGGAGTACTTCTAAGAGGCACATCTACCTAATCTACTTTTGATCAAATCCAACAAGCCAGACACCTTTTCAGAGTGACTTTCAGCTTAATTTCTAACCAACTTTTTACACCTATTAGAAAAATTTAGGACAAAGATGGACTACCACAATTCAAGTTTAAGTCAATGGGCAACAAGTAAGTTTTCCTTGGTTTCCCTCAAACCTTTACCAATTGACATTCCAATTACCTGTGAAGTATAACTTGAAGACTAAGATTTCTATAGGATTTTTAGAAACATCAGGTTTTATTAAAATTCAAAACATTCTTACCATTAAAGAGGATACTGTGACAAATAACTAAAGCATTCTTCCAGTGTCAGCACTTTCTAAGAAACTTATAAAGTTAAGGAACCAACGACTGAACAATGCTATCTGTGATTACTATGCATTGCTACTGAAAAACGAGTACTTCTGTCCACATCACTGAATGATGACGTTCAGGTATCCAGAGAGGAAGGTGCAATCCCGCCACCTAACCCAAACACTTTACTCAGAAGAAGAGTAAATATTTATACTACCTATGTATAAACACATAAAGCTTTTAACATAGTTATATTGTTCCTCTAGATCTTAGCTAGAGGGTACTACTTAATTATCCCACACAAACCTTATATTTATAGAGACAAGCATTTTTAGTCTGTGATTTTTCCTAATATGCAATAGGAAAAAAGAACAAACCTAAAAGCCAGTAGAGGTTTAGGAAGAAGTTTTATACCTGGAAATTGTTCATCAGTCCGTACTGACACCCTGCCTCACAGGATGAGAAATCGTAGTTTAATTTGCAAGCTGCTGTGGTGCAATTTGTCAGCTCGGTTACAATGGTGTTATTAATATTCCCTGTGGCATCTCGAACAACACAGGAACCTACAGTAAACACAACCACAAAACAATGCATTAGCAGACTGAATCTGAACTTATGGATATGAGCTAAGCTCAATTCCATTTTTATGTAAGTGTATTCTCAAAGAGCAAAATTGAAATATAGCATTTACATTTCTAATGCATTTCAATATTAAGCACATCTTCGATATAAAGAATAAAAGCAAGCAAACTCATTGTTTTTGTCTGAGATCATCTTCTTTTTTTTAATGAATCTGCATCTAATAAGGAAAGTAAAGGTTTACACAGAGGAAAACAATGTCAATAGAAGTGCAAAAGTTTAACAGTACAATTTTAGCTCAACATAC
Source organism: Piaya cayana (assembly GCA_013389865.1). Taxonomy (NCBI): domain Eukaryota; kingdom Metazoa; phylum Chordata; class Aves; order Cuculiformes; family Coccyzidae; genus Piaya; species Piaya cayana. Next base: position 32,211 of record WAAB01005341.1, read on the forward strand.
AACTTCACTGAATGCTTTCACACAGTGCTCTAACTGGTTAGTATTATGCAAATCACTTGATTTTACAGTTTCTCTTTCTGTCAGTTTCCTAGAGGGATGCATTTTTGTAGTGGATGTACAGATGCATGTTGACAGGCGTGCACAGTGTTGCAGTTAGTACTTTTCCAGTCAATATAACCTAGACATTCTAAAGAAATTACCTAGTTTGTAATGAAACTGTTGTAAGAAATTTCCCAATAGTTAAACAAGCCATCTCCTATGTGACAGTGGTATTTAAGTTGGTTTCTTGTTGACAAAGACACACAGTCACATTTCCACAACATCTTCTATAATCAAGTTTGTTTACTTAAAACTGTTGTCTTCAATTTGTGAGTATTTATAATTTCACTGCTCAAGAAAATACATAAAACAAAGCATTTCAGCTCTTAAGCACCAACAAAAACTAAAAAGTACTAAAAGCCCACTAGTCTTCTACTTAAAGGTTTGGTTTTGCTCTTTATGAGACAAAAAAACCCCAAACAACCAACCTAGAGTGGAATCTGTGCTTTAATATTTGAGGAAGCCATGCTAATTGGACACTAGCAAATATTTCCAGAAACAGGAATTAAATCAGGAGAAGATAAGAGGGAAGCCTACAAAGCAATAGTCAATAGAATTCCCTTAATTTGGTCTTCTAGGAAGCTGAATGACAATGTGGTCCTGGAAACAGAACCATGCAACTGTTGAGGACCTAAATAACTTAGCTACAAAATAAGAAAGAGGGCACAGTTGTGCTGCAAGTTTAAATTTGAAGTTTCTCAAATAACAATCCTTGTTATCTATATAATTTGCCTCTCTTTCATTGGGAGTATGACTTTCTAGGTATTTATACCATGTTTAGATTGCTTCTGAGCCATCAGAACTTGATTAACAGTTCACAATAACACCTGGTCCTGGTAGATGGACATTACTTAATCCTTCCTTTTGATTTACTTATTAGGTCCAGCTGGTTGAATTTCAGTAAGAGCTGTATTGATCACCTGTTATGTGCTTTTTGTGGGGGCTGGAGAACAGGCCTTATGAGGAACACCTGAGAGAGCTGGGGTTGTTTAGCCTAGCGAAGAGGAGGCTGAGGGGAGACCTCACTGCTCTCTACAACTACCTGAAAGGAAGTTGTGGAGAGGAGGGAGCTGGCCTCTTTTCCCAAGTGATAGAGCACAGGACAAGAGGGAATGGCCTCAAGCTCCACCAGGGGAGGTTTAGGCTGGACATCAGGAAAATAAATTTCACGGAAAGGGTCATTTGGCACTGGAGCAGGCTACTCAGGGAGGTGGTTGACTCACCTTCACTGGAGGTGTTTAAGGGATGGCTGGATGAGGCACTGAGGGGCATGGTTTGGTGTTCGATAGGAATGGCTGGATTCAATGATCCAGCGGGTCTTTTCCAACCTGGTGATTCTATGATTCTGTATGGAAGGGCTGTTGTGGTTTTTTTTGTTGTTGCTGTTCCATTTTTAAGTAGGATTAGAAGAGCTATACAAGGAAAGGTCTCTTCAACTATGCAAGTAATTGCACCTATCATTCAAGCACTTTATAGTGCATGTGACAATATACTTACTAGTTGAACTATCCATAGATAACATTTTTTTGGTAACAGACTGCAGTGGCAGATATATTAGGTTGAGCAACCCACTAAACAGTTATAGTGCACTATCATGAACCTTCTGCGTATTCCCTTTTTCATAGCTCAGATCCAACTACTTGGCATGAGTCTCACACATGGAGTCAAAATACAACAGAAAAGGCACTATGAGCAAACTTAGTGTGAGCCTTACAGAATGCAGAACAGAAGCCAGCTGGGCAGGATCCATTCTCAGCAGAAAATACTTAGGTATAAGTAAGAGTCCAAATATTTTATTTCATCTTCATTCAGAAAAGTTTTATTTATTTACAAGATTCTGGCTACATTCTCCCCAAGAACCTCTAGGGCTTCTTTCCTGTAAAAAAAGGGTTTCACCTTTACATAGGTGTTTTAGGGAAGTTCCTGCCGAAGTTTTGCTGCATATTAAGCCTAAGAAGGCTAACAGATCATCTGTATCAAGTTCTCCAAGTATATACAACCAGCAAGCATTTCGGAGATACTACTTTGAGTCCTTCAGACTGCAGTGCTCAACTTCTCCAGTATTACAAGCAGCTACAGTTAGGGTATCAGTAATTAGTTTTATAACCCTGTGTAAGAATGCATGTCTGAACCCTACTTAGAACTCTGGGGATTTTATTAGAGCTTCCTTTGTTTTTAAAGCAATTGTTCTGCAATATGTATTTCAATAATTTTGATATAAAATCTACTTTTGCAAACTTCATTCTATCACCTGCACATGTGACTTAGTCTCTTGCTAAACACAAAACTGCACACTTCGTCCTCACAGCTACTGTCTTCTTGAAATACGCTGCCTACCTTTCCTAGCAGGACTAGCAATTTTCATCTTCTAAGCCTTCTCTACTCACTTTCTTAATCTTCTTTCTTACTACTGACCATCCAGATACTGAGCTAAAATCAGAATACCACCTACCCCTTCAGACTACTCAGTGACATTTACTAGCCCCTTCAAAATTTTAATGACTTTCTTATAACTATGCTGGAAACCTGCAGTGCAGAATAGTGTGTGGGCAAAAGAATAGAAGTATTTTTTCAATTCCTGATCCAGTGCCTAAAAAATCCCTAAAAATCTACTCATGCCATAATCTCCAAATTCTGCAATAGTACTGGCCTCTTCTAACTAGTATAATTCTAAGTTTAAGTTATAACACGCAACTAAGGTGTAAAACTTCTGATGCATCAAGCAATTTCACGTTCAGCTAGTTTTGCAAACTATTCCTTTTGCAATACAAAACATGAGGCTTTTCATGTTGGAAAGATGATCAAAGTATTCCATTAGTAAATGAGCATTAATGAGCAATTTGCCATCATGTGGGTTCACGGTCTAAAGTATTCAAATTTGGCAGCAGAGGTCTACGCGGTCAATTTAATTAGGAAATAAGTGTAGGTGATTATACCACATAAAACACAATCACTACAGAGCAACTATTTGGCAGAGCAACAGTACAACGTTAGCCAACAGAGGCAGACTAGCTAGATTGGTATCTTTGAAAAGGAAGTATCATTAGTGGTAAGATCAATAGCACTCTTATTTATAAGAGAACTTCACTCAAAAGGCAGCACAGTTAAAATAAGATTTTCATATAAAGACAAACTAGTTTCTGGCAGCAGTAATCAGTTATGCGACACAAATAAAAACATTTCTAACTACGGGCAAGAAGCATGTGAGATGTGATTACAACCTTACGTTCTTAAAGTTACTAGAATAGAATTCTTTCATGAGTATGAAAAATCTGGTTGGGCACTGGTGCTCTAGAGTAAAACTAATATAGAGCATCTAATCAGTTGCAAGGCAACTTCTACAGAGAATTTCAAACCGCTGTAGGGTGAGGAAGACTGGGAAGAGACGCTATACAAGACTCAGATGAGTCTATGACTGCTTCTCCTCTTTCCATGTGAAAATAAAAATACAGACAATGTTTCTGAACTTGCCAATACTTCTGAAAGTGAGCTGGCCAGGTGAAGGTACTACTCGCTCTCTACTGAGGAATTCCTGCTCATGTATCCTCATCAAAAAGTTGTTTCATCATCCCACAATTAATTTCAGTTAAGTATGTGACTACCATCATATTCAAAGCAATACAGGTGTTCATTCAGTGACTATCTTCTGAAAATGCATTTTTCTAATCCAGGGATTATCCCACTGCTAAACTGTAAATCTTTTAACATAAATAACTGCAACAAATGAGTAAACATCCACATGAAGTCTTTTGTCATCTTTATCTGAAGCAGTCACTAGTCTTAGAAAACTATCACTCATTTCAGGTTAGACAACTATCTGAAAATCAAACCTCCAACGATAAAAATCAGAAACATCTGGCTATTACTTAACATGCATGGAAGTCAATTATATAATGACTTTACATAACAAATGACACAAAACATACCAAAACACACCCTCAGAATAAAAGGATAAAGTTAAAAACATTCTCTATTTACCTACAGATACTGCAATTCCTACGTAAACCAATGTAGTAATTAGGATGGCCAAGAGCGTTCCTTTAGGTATGGCTGACTGAGGATCCTGAAAGAAAAATGTCAGTAGACAGTGATGACAGAGGGAAATGTACACTCAGTGTTTGTGAACAGTATTTGTTAATTCACTACTCACCGCAAGATCACCTGAGATGTTTGCCCCAGCAAGAATGCCAGTTGCAGCAGGGAAGAAAATAGCAAACACAGAAAAGAAAGTTTCTTCATGTCGGAAATCCGGTCCAAAATTTTCCATAAATATTTCAGCTGTAGGAAAACATTTAAGTCTATCAATATTCACATGGAAGCTATAGCATTGGCCCACTTCATCCACTAGTGTCTCCATAAAAAAAGCTGGAAGTCACACCTGGACAACCACCGTAAACTTAGGCACTGAACATTTAAGTACTAATTCATCAATTTGACTCAAAATAAAAGTCAACACAGTAAAATTATGTAGGTTCTAAAACCAGAAAAAATACTTACAGTATTAATCAGCTTTTTAAAATTTAATAGAATCAATATTAATCAGGAAAGAACAAGTTTTGGCCCAACAGCTTTAAGGAACAAAACTGCAGAAGTTATAAAGAATCAGGAAAAGGGTCTCTACAGTTAAACAGCACTATCAGCCATTTCAGATTAAGACAGTATGTCTCCTCTTCAAAGAGACATTGTTTCAACATACCTTTATAACCAAAGAAACCTTTAGGCTTCTTGCTATCCAAAGGAATAAATGTTCCTATGACAAAGTCTCCAATAGCAACTATGAGGATCACCAGTAAGACTATCTGTGCCTGAAACATAATGATTGCGGTCAGTCAGAAGAATTTGCTCATTTAAGCCATTTCAAGATTCAATGTTGTGTCCTAAAATGTAAATATTTTTTTTATTTCGAATTCAGCTTAGTCTTCTCAGTTTGTTTTCCACATAGAAATAATGCGATCTGAAGAAAACGTGGACCAGGATTTTAAAGAAAGAAATAGGAATTACTTGTAAGTTTAACATCCATTCAAATGAGAATTTGTTCTCAAAATTATATATTTAAAGACAAAAAAGGGACTTTTTATTCTATATGCCATGGATTTGAGTAGACTGAAGAAATTCACAAGAAAAGAGCTAAATGCATACAAATGCTAGGAGTATTGTCTTATTAACCACTATCATAATATATTCTTTTACTTTAGTATGTGATACTTACTTTATTACTTTATTTTATTGCACCATGAATCAAATGCTATTTTATGCAACTAACTAGAACACTTTGTTACATTCTCACATTCTCAAGCCTTATTCGTGACACTGAATTGCAGCCTACCACAATTATTTGTTAATATCTAGTTTTCTTGAGACTTTTTCCATTACAAACTACATTTCTAGCCACTGTTCAATAAAACCACTGTAAACTTCACATTAGGAACAAGAAGTACTTTAAAACATCCAACACCTCAAAAGTGTGAGTAAAGATAAATCTAGGTGTTGAAGAGATGATTCTGGTTTCACATTTAAATAAACAATCCCACTACCCTGTTATTTTTTGTTATTTGATTCCTTATAAAGGCATATGGCAGTGGCTTGGAGGAAGCTATCTGTAGTTTGACTTTTTTTTCAGGACTAGAATCAGAACTTACTATGCAGCAGCACTATGGCATTGCTGATTGTCACAAGCCAAAGTTTTCAGTTCACACAACCTCACAAGAAAAAACAGTAGTAGAGCAATAAACAATGCATGACAGCAAAGAGCAGAGTTAAAAGAAATCAGTTTGTGCATCATATTTATTTAGATGTCTCCTTTGCTAAGCCTACAAAATAGGTGAGAGGTGTAAGGATGCTGCTAGGTGCTCAATTAGACTTCAATGAGCCCAGAGAATTCAACATGAAGTTACAACAGAGCACCTGCCACAGATGGATGTCTCCAGTAACAAACCTAGGCTTCTCCCTGAAGCTAAGAGCATTTGCTAAATTTCTTCCTTACATTAAGAAGTCTCACACAAAGATTGCACTTCTAAGACTTCGACACAAGCTGAATTGTAAAAGATCACAAACAATGAAAAGCCATTTTTAAGCAGGCTTCCCTAGAATCCCAGTCTCATATTTTAGATGTATTTCAGAGGCATTACTGTAAACTCAACTTGTCTCATTTTCCAATGAATTCTCTAAGTCATGGGGAAGACGTAAGACTGCATTATACATACTTTACTACATGTATACATACGTATACTACATTATAGATACTTTAATCAACAGGTAAGCATTAGTTAAGCTGTAAGTTAACCTACATTAAGTGCTTGTTTGACAGGTTCAGTTGCTCACCATTGTTCCCATTTGATTCTTCCATGACGTAGAAATCAAGACAATAAGCCTTGATTATTGTAGTGAGCACAGAATTTTTGAAAACTACCTATTTCCTAATGAAGATGAAACTGCTGTGATACCACAGTTGAGTTTTGACATTGAAATGTTAGACACAGTTGTATTTCTATGCAAGCTATTGTTACAGAATCATTCAAGCTACAAAGCAACAGCAGGATAGTTCTTTTCCCTTTAAGTGATAGTGGCCAGAGGGTTAATAACTAATTAATTCAAAGGAAAAACTAAATGGTTGAGATTAAAAAGGACAGTATTGTTCAAAGTCAGGTGCATAAAGATATCAAATTTAAGTAACAGATACTAAAGGACTACCTCAGAAAGGTAAACATTTTTTAAGGAAGTGTGCTGTTAGATTTAAAAGTACACGTCAAAGTCAATTTCTGTAGATTCTTTCCTCCCTGTGGTAGATTCAACTAATACACTTGATCTTCACTTTTTTTCTACAATCCCTATTTCTAGGGCTGGAAGCAACAACAAGCTTCTCTCATTTCAGATATGAATAACATCATCTTGATGCAGGAGCATACCAAACCATTAGAACACTTACAAGAAGTTCCTTCCATTGTCTCTCATTGCAGAAAATAGGAGCTACTGTGAATCAAATAGCAAATGGGAAGGGAGATCAAGTGAGACTCTTAATTACTTTTGAGCACATTATGAACGGATACTCAGAAAAAGCCTCCTATGTGTAGGAAACAGTGAGGCAATTAAACTGCCTGGTAACACAGAGCAGATTATTAGTAAAGCACCCTCTCTATTAAGGTATCCTAAAATCTGTATTTGTTTGTTCCCTCAATCAGAGTTGACCTAAGACTAGGTAGCTACAACAACACGAAGGAAGTAGGCACTCTCTCCTACACATTCACCACCATCAATGTTCACAACCCTGTGCAATGCTGGGCCTGGCAACATAACAGCACATCACACTTGTCTGGCTGCTTCCAAGTCAAAACAAAGCCAGAAAAAATGTGGAAGGGAAGGCTAAGAACACTGGGTTTGAGTTGGCAGAAATTACACAGCCTTAAACTGAGTTCAGCTCCAGCCCTGTATTTTCCATCCACAAAGGTCATTTGAAGTTTCCAGTGAGTGAAAAGTTCCATGCTAATGCTCTTACCTTTTCTTATGGTGTTGCAGTTGCCCAGAATAGGGTAATACTATTCACCTACTTGACAGTGTCATTAAGAAGATATTATGCCAGTTTTTAGGTTCTTGTAGATGCTAAAGCTTTCAGCTGAGCAAAGTGGTCTAAGGTCTGAAATGCTGTCCAGACCTGCACATGCCAATCCACTGTCCACTGACTGACTTCAAACATAACATGTATGCAATACCGAATGCATCAAACATAAAAAATAAATGAAATGGCTGAAGTAAAAAACAGAATCAAAACTATCAAGAAGAAAACAAAAGAAAAAGTGATAGTTCCTTACTTTTGCTTCCCATTCCATTCCAGCAACAGAAATACCAAGCAGTATTACCACTGTGATAGCCCCTATGATTCTGATATCATTCATTTCATCAATCATCAACGTTCCATTTTCCTAAAAAAAAAAAAAAAATAAAAGCTGCTTTACCAAGTACTTATCTTCCCTACAGTAGAATAGTATTAGTATTTTACTGACTGTTATTTAATAATAGAGTTAAATTCTGTGCCACAAATTTACTAATTTTGAATTCCCTGTATGAATAAAAGAAATCTCTTTTTTTCCTTGTTTTAAACCACTGAATCTCCTAAATGAAAATTATCTTTCTTATTCATAACCCATCCCCAATGAGAATAACCTGTCTTCAGCTTCCAGAGAATTAATCAGCAAGGCAACTGCTACCATCTTGCACCTATAAATCTACTCTACTTGTTCCACATTAGTCTTAACTCTTTAAACGTATTCCAAACTTCTTCCTACCTACAAAAAGTATGGTTGAGCTCTTCTTGGTATTACGTTTAGTCAAAAAAACCAACGGAAATATAACTTGGTTGTGTTTAAGTTAAGGAATTGCTTTTAACAAGCAGGACTCCTTTGAAAACAAGCTTAACATTAATGACTATCACTTACAAGGAACAGCTCACCAACAAGAATCTCAGCATTAACAATTTATGATTCTGTGTCATGTACGTAACCGCTGCTCATCTCAACAGCTGTCTTAGACCTTACCACAATTTTACACTGTATTTTTTTCAGGGAGGTAAACTGTGTCAGAAGTTTCCATTTGACAGCAATGCCAATTTAGTTTGGCTGTAAGGCTACTGATTTACGTTGTATTTTACCAATATATCAGTAGTAACCTTGTACGTCATTCCATGTCTTTGAACTTGTCATGGCAACCCAGAGTATCAATACATGCTAGGGGATGAAGGGATTGAGAGCAGCCATGTCGAGGAGTTTGGGGTACTAGTGGATGAAAAGCTGGACATGAACTGACAGCATGTGCTCATAATGCTAACCCTATCTTGGACTATATCAAAAGAAACACACACAGCAGGTCAAAGGAGTTGATTCTGCTCCTCTACTCGGCTCTGGTGAGCTCCCACCTGGAGTACTGCATCCAGCTCTGGATCCCTCAGTACAAGACAGATATGGACCTGTTGAAGCAGGTCCAGAAGAGAGACACAAAAATGGTCAGGATGGAACACCTCTCCTATGAAGGTAGGTTAAGAAAGTTGGGGTTGTTCAGCCTGAAGAAGAGAATGCTCTGGGGAGGCCTTTCAGTACTTAAAGGGGACTTAGAAGATGGTGAAAGACTTTTTAGCAGGGCCTGTAGCAGTAGGACAATGCGTAATGGTTTCATAAACGAAAAGGTTGATTTGGACTACACATAAGGAGGAAAGTTTTCATGATGAGGAACGTGAAACACTGGGACAGGTTGCCCAGGGAAGTTGTAGATATCTATTCCTGGAAAATTCAAATTCTGGTTGGACAGGGCTCTGAGCAAACTGATCTAGTTGACCTCCACACTGCAGGGTGACTGTACTTAGAATCATAGAATCACCAAGTTGGAAGAGACCCACCGGATCATCGAGTCCAACCATTCCTGTCAAAACTTGATGACCTTTGGATGTCTGTTCCAACCTAAATCATTCTATGATTAGATAACCACTCACATTTGCATAAAGGACAGTTTAATCAGTATAAACACTATCATCCATCTACCTTGAGCAGCTCCACAACTGTCTCTGCAAAGCCAACAACATACATTGCTACTGCAACAGCATTGGCAAATGCAAAAATCAGACCTATGGCACCACCAAATTCCGGCCCCAGACTTCGGGAAATTAAGTAATATGCTCCCCCTGAAAGGAAAAAAAACACAAAAAACACAGCATGAAACAGCCTAAGAATAAACAGTCATCAGCAACTTAATGTTTACATTAAGACATTACTTATTATTGCACCTGCCCTGATGTATTACAAAATAACACATAAGTCAGTGTTTTAGGGACAGGCTTGCTTAAGTTTCAAGAATATATTTCATGCTTTTAAGAAAAGGAACCCGTTTGAAATAATCACCTAACTCAAGTACCACAGTTATTATTCTGCTACACAACTAGTTCTGTGGTTAAAAAAATTGTAAAATATAAGCAACTGTATTACAAGGCTTTTCACTTCAAACTACTCAAAGCATTTGTGCATGGTTCTACTATCACAAATTTTCATTAGCCATAGCTCAAGCAACTGGAAAAGTAGTTAGTAGTAAACCCACTCAAATTCCATACCTCCATGAGCTGTTTCTTAAAGCTCTTTTGTTAATGAAATTTCCTGCCCTCCACTGAGGCTCTCAAAACACTCATATGACCACCCAATTTTTCAGAAACTACACTTTGTATTTCAAAGCACGACAAATACAACATCTTATATCCCACCTGACAAAGTTACCTACAGAGTATCTACAGCACTAGAGAAGAGTAAAAATTTTTAAGCAAAACGACATTCCTGCAATTTAAGCTTTCTAGAAGCAACAAAATTTTACAATAGGAAAGCCTAAATTTCACTGCATTAAAGTTCTTGCACAAAGTGTATGTAGGTATCCAGATATGACATATTTTCCAAAATGAGAATATTAGCCTAAGGAAAATATTACTGTAATGTAAAATTTTCATAGGAACAATTGCAATTTTGTTCTACAGTTCTTCCTATTCGGCACTTCAAGATTTCTAATTAAGTAATATAAAAAAGCTCTCATGAGAATAAGAAAATCCAGTATGCATAAAGCAATTTAAGAAACATACAGAGCACTTAAAAACTAAGCTTAGCATACAGCTGATGGTTCCTGATGGGTCTGTTTACTTAGTGATAGTGAGGTTCTTTCCTCATTCTTAGTGAAGAGAATTTTATTAGCTTCTATATTAATTCCACTACATTTTCTACTAGCAGCAGTCTTGTAACATCATAATGCAGCCTGAGTGTGCCAGAGGCACCAGCCACTTATAAAACCATTTTGTAGGAATTTCTGACAATAGCATACAAACCATTAAAGAGAAAAAGTCATCAACTACAAGAAACCTGAAAATACTCAGGAGTTTCAAAAAATCTCTATGTTAAAAAAAACCCCAAACCACAATAGAACAGGTCCTTTTGTATACTCTCATGTAGATACAGCATATCTTCCTATACAATGTATTTTTTCACTAGTGAGTTTCAAGACACATACAAGCACACTCTTAATCAGCCAGTGCAGAACTATGAGAAAGTTAAAACATTATTCATTCCTTAGATGTGTGTCTCTAAAAATGTCTGTATTCCAAAAAGTACAAATGATGTTTCTTCCACAGTGGAAAAACAAGCCACTGGGAATCAAATCTGTACACTAATTAATGACTTTCCATTAATTACATGACTGTTTAATCAAACATAAAACATAAGAAAGGCTCTGCTCCTCAGAAAACTAACTCCTCCCTGCATTTCATCCATACTGTTTTGTCCCTGATGCTAGAAAAAAAACAAAGGAAAATAAATTAGACATTACATCCTTAAGTTGTATACTTCAGGGTCATGAAAGCTTTAAAAGCTTTATGAAAGGTTTACCTCCTCTTACAAATCCATTGGTGGCTATTGCTGAAGTAGACAGTCCTGTGATAGTTGTTACAACAGTGGCCATTCCAATAACCAAAACAGACAGACCTTTCGGAAAAAGGAGAAAGGAAGGATCTAAGTCTAGTAGTATTAAAATGTACATATCTTCAACTTAACCTGGTTTAAAGAAAATTAAGTCTTGCAAATACTGCAAAATTTAATGTGTGGTCCCACACATTCCACTACCCTTTTGTAAAGAGACGGTTCCAGGATATAAACAAAACTGGAAAATGTTCTAATTATTCAGGACAGCAAAAGCTGTATCCTAGACCTTCAAGAAAACACATGAGGTTTTTGGATAGATACTTTCTGCAGTTCTATACTAACTTAAACCTTGAAAGAAAATGGTTTATATACTAGAGGCTACAGACAGATTTTAATAACCGTCGACCAGAAACATATCTCTACAGTTCACTAAAGACTTGTAACTTATAACTTTCAATTTTAAATTACATACCATATAGCTAAATGAAAAAGTCTAAGTAACTTCACACTGCTTAAAGTTTTCCTAAGAGTAAATTACCTTAAAAAGTGTCAATATTAGTGTCATTTGCTACACCTATTTAAAGTGTACGTTCAGGATCAATACCACTTTAGGATCACATTTAAAAGTCACAGAAATACAGTTCTACCATTAGTAACCATACCTATCCCAGCCTGTCCTACAATCCATGACAATCTGATGAAGAGCATCACACCCCATATATTTAACATGCATCGTACCTAGGACAAAAGAGAAAATTTACATAGTTTAGATCTTAGATCAGCAGTCATTTTCACCAATTATTCATTTCAATTTTTACACTGTCAAAATTATCTCACTGTGTTTCCTCACCACTTTTCAGATTATCTCACAAGAACACACTTTTGAATTAGACAAGTTTAAATTTGATTGAAAGAAATAGGGAAACTATCAAAACATCTCCGAAAAAAAAAGAAAAGAAGTTTATTTAAAAGATTTGTCTGTAAAAATGTGAAGAACTATAGACTAAACTTACCAATACACCTTTTATCCAGCCAAATTTGACCACTCCTTTGCTATCAGGTGCGTAAGTGGCAGCTGCTTCCTCAGCTGCTGTGCCTTCTTCACCATTTGCATAGCCATCTTCAAAGGGCTCCTGGGGAGGGGGGGGAAGTTTATTTTATGTTCTTAAAAGAACAGAGAAGACATTTGATACTTGCATTGTTTAAAAAAACCTGTCTACTTGTGCAAACAGAAAAATTAGAAAATAGCATGGCAGATGTTTTAAGCTTTTCCTTTATCCTCCTTGCATAAGGCACAGCTCACAGATTTTTAGGAATATAAAACAATCTTATACTGACAACCTCAGTATTCTGCTTCAGTTAGTGCAGACTGTTAGCATTCAGAGTAATTAGTATTTTTAAGGTCTACAGCCCTAAGAAACAAACACCTGGCCTTTTCAAAGAGCAACAAGATTTCAAATACGGCAACAGCTACAGCACAGGAAGTTTTCTTTCTTAACCTGTAAGTGTACAGTGCTCTACCACAAGTTACCAGTCTCAGCCATAACATTTTCCTGTAGTGCAGACTTAGCTATCATTTGATCAGTTTTTCAGGAAATAAATTATTCACTTCCCTGCAAACTATTCTACTATTCATTGTAAGGTGATGCAGCTAGAAAGGAGAGTGGGAGAGTGGCATTTCAGGGAGAAGGAAGAGTTCCCTGTTTTAAAAGGGAGGCACAGGAGACACAAAAAAACTTGTGGCTTTTTTTTTTTTTAAAATTCATCTCTTTGCCTTAAAATTTANAAAAATCTTAACTGTATGACAGGCACTAAAAAATATATGAGTATATGCACATGCTTTTCAAGACAGTTTTGCTCTGCCAAGCCTGCACCTAAACATATAAACTCTAATTTTTCACAGAATCACAG
>WAAB01005342.1:0-35934 GCA_013389865.1 Piaya cayana
TTCCCTGTACATCTTGCTGAAGGCAAGGCTTTGGCACTTATTTTAATGCCAAGAGTTGCAAGGTTAAGCAGTGACCAGGGAGGGAGGACAAAACAAGTCCCCTTCAGCACTCAGAACATTGCATCCAACACATCCTCATCCAACCTAAGTTCAAAACAAGATGCAAGAAAAAACAAACTCACTGCTATAGTTCCTGCATGCCTTGCTCCCCAGATGAGTTTAATGACAACAGTTCTGTCAAATCCAAGCTAGATTCTAAACCAGGACCTGCTTTAAATGATACACGCAGGATTTGAACAGTGCAGGCACAACGTGTGAGGTTCGTGACACCGGGGAGTTTCTTCCACTGGTGTAACCAGATAAATTTGATGCATTTTACATGTTTGTAGATCTAACTAAAAACTTTTAAGGCAAAATATTACATATAGGCACCTTTTGCGGAAGAAAATACACTATGAATAAAACTTCAAGTTAAATACACAGGCATATCTTGTGTTAACCTGTGCCTTTTTATTAGCACATCTGCGCATTATGACATGCAGGGATCTACTGCAGCCATTTACACCAAATGAATGTGATACAAAAAAGGGTTGTACCAGGATCAATGAGACTTATTAAAAGCAGATGCATGATTTTTTTTATAATGTCCAGCACTGTTTTATCTCAACATTCGAGAAGTCTACATGTTCAGTTTTTAATTTTATACCTCTAACTTTTCAGATGACTTCCAAGAGCTCTGTTGTTTCAGAGCTCCTCGGGGATTAAATGTATTTGTCCTCTAATCATACCCAGGGCTGTGGGGGACAAATACAGCTTTGTGCAGGGAATTAAAACACAGAAAGGAGACACAGAGGGACCAAGTTTGGTTTGGAAGTCTAAAACAGAATGAGAAACAAAACCCAAGATTTCAGAGTTCATAGATCATCACAGGTAAAATGTGTCTCCCACTTTCCTTAAACATGCTGTTTGTGTGGGGTTTTTTCATATTAGGCTCTTTAGATCCTCAGAAACTCCTTGAGTCTAGTGAGTGATTCTCCCTAAGACAGGCCTGCTCACACAGACACTCTGCTGGGTTTCCCAGTCCAGTCATACTCTTTCTCTTCCAACTCACTTTGCCTCTGTAATTCAATCTCTACTCATCTCCATATGACGTGAGCAAATTGTCCCTGCAGAAATCATTTTCTCTTTCCTGCTTGCCTACAGCAAAACCCTTGGGGAATCCTCGTGGCAGTCCCCTGAGAAAGGACATAACCATAAAGGCAGAGGTTTAACAACTACAGTTCCTTGTAAATAAAAGGCCATGGCGTGTCTCAAATACACTCTAACACAAGCACTGAAAATTCTCTGGGAGTTTTTTGGGGTTTTTTAAGTAGACATGGTGCCTTAGGTATATACAGCTAGCTAGAGCCTCAGATGTCAAGCTCTATAAATACTAGAAGATGGAAGGAGTTCTAGAATGTATTATAGTAACANCAAGGATAAAATTTCTGAGAGAGACTGACTTTCTGACCTGCAGTTTCTCCAACACATCTTGGAATAGAGCCTGAATCATGAAAAGAAACCCTAAACCCTGCATTACAACAAATGATCATTATTCTCCTGAACCCTTAAACCCTTCAGCATTTACACGCAGCAGTTCTGATTTCATGGAAAACACTGTGATGCTGCCCTAAACGCCCGAGTCATTAATCACACTCAAATTGTGAGCAAGCCCCAGTACACTTGTCAGTCACCTCAATAACCTTTCTTTTTGCAAGCCATATGATTTTTAGCAGAGATGATAAATCAGTCTTAAATTAACAGCAGCTTCCCACTCTCTAAAGCTATTCTCCAAAAGCCATTATTATAAACCAAATCACCACTGAAACAGTGACCTCGGAGATAATAACAGGCCCTGAGCAGATGTGGCTCACAGTCCAGAGCTCGACATATCAACTTACCTAAGCTGCTTTGCATAGCTGAGTTCAATCTCTGTTCTTTCTTTGACAAACTTGATGTACTTCTCCAGAACATCAATACCCAACTGTGTGTGTTTTTCTAAGTTGTCAAACTGGTCCTGCAATGAAGCAAAAAAAAAAAAGTTTAGTCTCACTGAACACAGAGATAACTAAAAATAATTTTCAACCTGCATATTGCCACAAAGAAAGTGTTATTCAGATTTTCCATTACCAAAGTTAGACATTCGTGCAGCAACACATATTTTTAATTTATGGAAATGTGTTGTTTGAGACTAATTCAGTGACATTATGCATTCCTCATTTCTGAATCAGTTACATTTCAGAAGTCCTGGCAATTCTACTGAATACAAGCTTCTAATATACAGACAGAAAGAGAAATAGATGGTCCTGACAGTATTTTATTTTACTCTAAAATTTGGATTGATAGGAATGGTTGGACTCGATGATCCGATGGGTCACTTCCAGCCTGGTGATTCTATGATTGGGGTCTACTCCCAATTAATAATTCCAATTTTAGTCCAGCTTTGTCAGTGTTATGAATGTAAAATATCATTTAGAACAGCTCTCAATCCATTGATAGGACATAATTTACTTTCCCTATAGCCTATTTGCACTAAACCAGAAAGCAGGCTAACAAATGCTACCACAAAAAAAATGATGAGCTGTTTACAGCGACTTTTCTTGTCTTTCTCCATTTATATACAGATGCTACTTTGTTCTTCAAATATTGTTGCCCTCAAAAACAGAGTCACACATGGTTTCAATAAAATCCTTTCCAATCAAGAACATTCCACAAGTCAGTTTGGGATTTGCAAATGCCAAAAGAAATTAAGCAACTCTAAATCCAAATTAATTACCCAAGCCAGCTTATTACTATCTGCAGATTTAACCTAAAATTACCTTATTTTTCTTAAATGTGGTTCCTTCAATAACCTTTAAATTCCAATCACCCGTTCCACCCAGCATTCCAGAAGTTAATGTTTCTACAAGACCTGAAAAATACTTCTTAGACTGTGATACGCTGAATACTTATCCTGACAGAAGGAGGAAACAAGGTCTTTACTATCAGCCTGACTTATTTGGACTCAGGTTCCATTAAGGCTAACATGGAAAACAGACCATAAGTTTGAACATCTGCAGTACAAGGGGCAGATTTACAACCTTCTCCACAACTATTGTATGTGGCAATAGATTTGATGATCAGCTGCAATGTTTCTATCTGCCAAAGATTTGGTCTTGCCTCGGTCTGTCTTCATTTTGTGGAGCTATCGCCGCGTGTTATCGAAGCGACACAAGCCACTTCCTGAGCTGCACGGAGCAGCAAACGAGCAGAAAACCTACAGAGACCCGATTATGAGCACATTTTGCTTTTAAGCAAATAACGTTTCGGCTTTGTAGCATATCTGGCTCTGACAGTTCGATCTGTATCAGGAGAGACTCTTCCAGCACTGAATGGAATAGTCACGCACACAGAAGCTGCTACTTGCTACCAAAATGGCTTTAACTGTGTTTTGAAGGGGAAAAAAATAGAAACTACGCATGAGGAGGAAACCTGCAAAATCCTAGCAAGCAGCAAGTGAAAGCAGCTGATAAAACACATCAAACAGGGGACACAAAGTCTGTGTATTGGCATATTTGCTCTGGTTTAGCATAAGGTACAGTTTTAAACCAATTCTGCCAAACCAGACTAGGGTTCAATTTTAACTGACCAAAACACACATAATTCAAGAGGCACCGGGGACAGAAGAGCAAAAGGGCAACAGAATGAAGTTACAAAAGTAGTAAAGAACTTCAAAGCCCCATGGTTCAGGAGCTAAGAACAGCAGTTTAAGGGCAACTAAGGAGAAATTTCAAACTACAGAGTAAGAGCCAGCCTTCCAGCAATATAAACGACCCTTAAACCAATGTAACTTGAAGAGAGAACAAGTGGAAAGGGAAGACACGGACTAAGCCAGCATGTGTTTGCATATAGACAAATCCTTACTTCAGACAGTTTCACAGCTGGAAAGATGATAGGGGTAACATCACAGACCTCTCCTCCTCCCAGAGGGTTCAGATCAGGAGGGAACACTGTGTGCTGTCCAGAGCACAATGCCAGGAAACCGAGGCACCTTCTGCTTTAGATATTCCACCTCTACATCTCCCAGATTGCGCTGGCATCAAGAAAATACTGCAGGCATGGCCTTTTTAAGGTCTTACACCTACCCCGCATCCTGCTCTTCCACAATTTACATTACTTAACATAAACACATGCATACAAAATAAATACCCCACCAGGCGGTCCATTCCTTACAATTTTACAGGATTTCACTTTCAGCGTTGAGTAGGGGAATCTCAGGGAGGGAAATCCACTCCCTAATCCCCGTAAACAAATAAACCCACCCTTATCAGATACACCATATTAATAGCAACAAACTAACTTATCATCCTAATGTAACCCCATGCAGAGGGGAAGGGTCATGGTTTCCCAGAGGAAAGAACACCTTCCAGGAGATCCTGCCCTTCAAGATAATACTGCTGCTTCCACACAAGAGAGCAGGTTCAACCTGGAAAGGTGACCTCGGTGGGTCAAGAGGCTTGTCCAAACCTCTTCCACCACCATCCTGACTCAATTCTCACAGCACCACTTAGACAAGAGTATGAAAAACAACCTGAAAATGGCTCCACGTAGCTGCCTCGGTTTGGTTTGTTATCCCGTGGATGGATCTGCTGGACTGTTTCAGTGGCTTCACTACATTAAGCTTGGTGAAAGGAAACTCCATGACGCGCAGAGCAAAGGCGAATGCACTGCAATGCAGTTGTCGGACAGACCAACTGTGTGAAGATGCTACCTTCTATTTATAACGCAAGCAGACACACTTGTCCTGCACCAAGTTGCAACCAGAAGAACCTCAACAGGACAAACTATAAGCAAGTAAAGGCAAGGGAAGGTGAAATTTAGCTCCCTTCTGCAGACTTTACTTAAGATAAGAGTTTGTATCCTGTTCTGGACATGGAACAGTTCTGGCCCGAATGCTGTTTTCACTGAGCAGCCAACGCCCCACAAGTGTATTACACTGGAGTCATGTATTCCATTATCCATTCTCCCTTCTGTGTTCCTTAAGCATGAAAAAAAAGTCAGTAAAACTGGCAACACCATCACTTGCGGAGCATGAGATTCCAAAGGAAGGCAGTGCAGCTGGAGACACCCAACACAGACGGCCTATCCTTGTTTCATGGGTCTGTCCAGCAAACTGAAGGTAGGCAAAGGCTGAGAAAACAGGGATAAAGAGTACAGGGAACATTTTGCTCGTAAAGCATAACCCTGAACTCGTAGAACCCCACAGTCCAGGGACACACACAATGCAAAACCAGTGCTTCTAAAAAGGAAACTTCTGACAGTAATTAGGAGGAATACCATCCTTGCTAACAATCAACATATAAAAGATCTTATCAACTATTTCACTGTTTCCAAAGTTCATTAGAAATGAATTACCACTTGAGATCCTAGAAGATAAAAAAAATACCTCAACTATTCTGTAGCAAATTTGTTCTAGTTTTAGTATCCCAAACCTTGTGAGGGTTTGTCCATCTCAGCTCTGAAAGAACTTGGCTCTACAACCAAGAGCTGTCTAACCAGAGTAGTGAGCGTTTTCAGCACGAGGTGCACCATCCCTACCAGGGATGGATACACAGCACGGTGAGCAGGTAAAGTGCCCCAGTGTGCAGGTTCTGTCATGAGCTGGCGGCCGGATCAGTATCTCCACAAGCTGTTTCAACTGTTCATTTCAATGTGCATATCCCCCTGTGCTCATTTTTGCAGCCTCCTCGCCCTTCCAGTCATGGATAATAGGAGAAAACAAAGAATTCCACAGGGCTTTAGCATTCTTCAGGAGAAGCAAGGAAACAAGACCAGAAGCATAACAGAGTGTTCAGTTGAGAATGCTCCCACCAGACCACAGCGAGGGGGAAACAAAAGGTCACTTTCCACCTGTTTTCCCTGAAAAAGAAACATCAAAACATTTTCTGGAAGCATTCACTACTCTCCTCTGACTCAGAGGCTGGTTTACATGTAAGAATACTCATGAGAAAAACACTACACTGATGATGAGTCCTGTTTCTCAGCAGGCTCCTACCACAGCCTTCACCTCGTTGTCCATGCCCTTCGGCCTTCCAGCTCACCAAATCTCATGTTCTCTTATTTTCAAGTCCCTACCCTTACTCACTGTGATATCAATAGATCATTAACAAGAACAGACTTCTGACTGACAATCAAGATATGCACATAATTAAACTACTCTGCAACTTCTTCCTCTCCATCAGATTCCACCAGCTTCCAAAGACAGCAGCATGACAAACACACATCACACCTTCCCCAAGGGATGGAGGAGGTTGGATATGCCCCGTCTGACCTCCCAAGGATGGGAAAGCTGAGCCTCTGCTGCACACAGCTCGAAACCAACAGTAGCTTCATCTTTATCCAGAGCTTAACACACTTTCGAGCACGCACACAAAAATTAAAGCTCCAAAGAACTTCAGCCATTAACTTGAATGGGAATTGGACATCCAACTACCAGAATGCTTTGAACATTTTATCCCTAAGGCGAAGTGTGTTTCTAACTTCATTCGTTTCCATTAATTCTCCCCCAAATAACCTCATATTCATGCATTCCTTCTGAAACTCGGCTGCATGCTTGTTACTCTGACAATGCTTAAAATGGAAATAGCGCAGCCTATTTGCCTTTCCTCATTTTAATGGCTACTTTAAGCTGTCAAACCCCCTCACTTCTCAACTATTCTCCTGAAGTCACATTTCCCAGCTATGCAGAGTATTTTGGGAATAAGAAAGTTAGCCATTAAAAACAAAACAAAAGAAAAAGCTTTCTTCCCATTTCTCAGCCACATAACATGGAGTACAACCAATTATTGAGCAATAAAGAAAGTGTTATTCATGTGGTATTTGAAGATCAGCTCAGTAAGATATTCCTTCCTCTTTCGAGAGAGTTTCCATCTATTGTGAAATAGTTCAACCCAAGGCTTTTTCACATCCAGTGATGGATGGGACCTTAATTTGCCACCAAGGGGCTTCAGCTTTAACATCTGCAGCATCGATGGGGTGTTCTCCCTCGGTCTCTCGAGTCCCAGTCTCTCTGCCTCCAGATGACTCACTTGGGTCACCGCACTCCTCATGTCTGGAAAGCGCTTCTCACCATCAGACTGGCTGATGCTGTGGAGTCAGACTCCACCACACAGCTCGAACAAAAGTCCTGTGGTTTCTATTTGGTTTCAAGTGTAAACAAAACATGGGATTCTGGGCGACTTTGCCAATTAATTCAGTGATTTTAATTCTTCTGTCAGACCTGCTCAGACCAGACCAAGGTGGCAGCGTTTAACACATTATATATCGATACTAAAGCTGAACTGTCAGTCTTTCTGCTGCTTCCACAGGTAGCAGGGCAGCAGTGCTAAATTAAGAATGCTCATACAGGGAAAAACAGCAAAGAAAGAATGTACAGAAAACTCAGATGCTAATAACAGAGAAACTAAGCCTTCATATTTAGCACATTCCTCCTATAGTTCTAAACCAGCAAGATGATAAAAGACTCATTTTTCTTAAATGTTAAGAATATATGAAGACTTTCTACTGCCTGGTTCTCCAGGGAGTTCGATTCTACTTCCTCTCTAAATGACTTGTTTATTTCATTGTCCTCAAAACGTAAGTAGGAATAGGGGAATTTAATGCCAACTTCACATCTGGCTCACACCTTCTCACACATCTCTTTTTAAGCACTCTCACCCATTTCCACAGGCAAAAAAGAACTAAAGGGAAGATCAAGACTATATTACAGTGCTTAAATACTAATTCCTTTTTTTTTCCTTTAGATTTCATGGTTTAACTACTTCAAATTATGAAAATAATTAACAAAATTATGAGACCTTCATAGGCTCGGTCAAGTCCCATATGGCACCGCAGAGCTAGCAGAACACAAGAGAACTAGGATCACAGATCCTTGGAGCCCTACAAGGAAGTTACATGCAAATTTAACAGTCTTCAGGCAAATTAATAATGAAAGAAAAAGCATAAAGCACTGGCTAGCACTGCAAGAGCTTCCAGAGAACAGAGAGGAGCAGAAAATACGAAAGCGTTTCAGCATCTGTTGACTCAGCCACTAGCGATGAGAGAGAACTTCCCACACAAAACTTGTCAGCTGCAGTCAGTGAAATCCTGCTAATGACAACCAAACAAATATCCATGTTTATACATCGAGTATGTTACGTACAAAATGGAGCACAGGACACTAACCTTTGGCTTCATGCAGCACAGAGGAGCAAGACTAATAGCACCATGGAAGACGTACCAACAGGACTGAGAAACCATCCCTTTATAGTTACATCCAAACAATGTTGTGGCTTTATGAATCTGCCCTTGCATTACCCTGTGTATCCAGTTCTCACAAAACTTATGTTCACATACATTGCTCATGAGGGTCTCCTAATAGTCCACGTGTTTAATTTCATTTTACCCTTTAAGTATTAAGTCAATCCTTCCTGACTTTTAACCTTAAACAGGCATACTCCTACTCAAACTGAATAATAAACACTCTAGAAAAACACATTCTGCCTCCATTTCCTCTTCATTTTCACCCTTAAACACATTTTCCATAAAGCCCAAGAGGTTTTTAACTATTCTGTTATCCCTTTTGATTCACCTCAGAACTTGATCTCATTAGGAGAAAACAGACAATATTTTTTGCTGCATCATCCAGCAACTGGATGCTTTTCATACTGGGAGGGGGTCCCAGAGATCAAGACTGGAAACAGACTAAGTTCAATGTTGCAATATTGTTCAGGTTGCTAAATAAACTCACCTCTAATTGTCCTGCTTGTTGCAATAAACATTATGAATTAATCAGTTACTGGTCTATTATGCAGCCTTGAAATGCTCACTGTCTTCAGCATTCTGCTTGAAATTGTAAGGCAAAACAAGTCCTAATGCTTATCCCAATTTTAATTTGTATTTAAAATAACGTTGCCACAGTATAATAGCGAGGCCCTATAACAGCAAAGGTGAGCAGCAGGGAATAAACCTCTTAGCTGCTCCCAGAGACCAACCACCCATCCCCACCCAGAAAACCACCTTCCCCACACGCAAGGGTGACCCCTCCTGCTAATGACGCACAAGTGCTGTGTCATGGGCAGGTTTCGCCCTACCCTGAGCCTACCTTGATGGAAACCTGGCTGAAATAAGACAAGAAGAATTTATTAAAAAAAAAAAGCCCCCCTGAACATACTGTGCAGCAGCTGGCATCAGGAGAGACAAAAAGAGTATAAAAATGAGTATCCCAGCCACACTGAGGTACAGTCAGGTTGTCAGGGTTAACAGGGAACTAATTAATTGTGAAATTGGACAGAAAGACTCACCTACAGTAAGGTTGCACCTACAGCACATCCCCCACTAACTCAACCGCTGAGCTTGTCTTCAAACTGGTGCAGCTAAGGATCTCATAGGGAGGATGATGCATAGTATCAGCCCTAAAACACCAACAGCGGGTCAAGAAGCAGCACAGCAAAGCCAACCAGAAAGCTCTGAACACAGAGAAGGGAAGGAGAGTGACTCCCTTGGCAGCAGCATGGAGCATCAGGTCAGCAACCGGACACCTCCGCCTGCCTGACAGGTCACCGGGCACACAGCCCAAGCCCTCGTGCTGGTGACCCACTTTAACACCTATTATGGAAGCCTTGCAGAACCTGACACCTGGTTCACGGGAGGACGCTTCCCTGTCTGAGTACAACTGGTGTCATCAGCTGACAAGATGTTAACACACACACACACACTCACACCAACTCTCAACGTCTCACTCCCTCTGCTAACCGATTAAACCATGAACTGAAACTGCTTCTTCCTGCAGCAGCCAGAGGCTTCTGAGTCACCGCTGCTGCCCATCTGTGCGTGCAGGATCAGTGGAGCTCCAGGAGGAGCAGGTGCTCCTGCAAGAAACCTCCTGGTCTTGGTTCTAAGCGTTGCTCTTACCAACAGAGCAAACAGCTTCCTACACCAAAGCCCAAATCTCCATCTCTTCCATGCTGGTGCCAAAACAAGTCTTCTCCTCCCTCCCCCTTTGCCTGTTGTATCCTACAAAGGATGTGGTAAAGCAGAACTTGTGGTCCCTCTACAGCAAGAGGACAAGTGACAGTGCTAACACAGCAGCCAGGAAGGAAGGTGAGGCAGGATGTGCCATACGAGAGAGGATGTGGTTGCTGGTGCTGCAGTAGCTTTAAAAGAAGATGCTGTGAGAGGTAAGAGAGAAATGATTAATTCTGGGGAGTGGGAAGGCAGGAGGATATGAACAGCTCAACTGGAGCAGGACAGAGCTGATGAGCAATAGGTGATTAAAAGACACAGCAACCAAATCAAAGGATATTGGATAAGTACAGACAATAACACAATCCTTTTACATGCAAAAGGCTAACAGGAAGCCTGGTTTCTTGGAACAAGGGAGATAAAGAGTAGTAAAATTATGCAGGTTCCATGTCCTGGATGGCACATGCGCAAGAACAAAAATCTACCTGGCACAGAGCATTACACAGGTGCTGTCTCACTAGTGTTCAATTACCTGAAAAGGCCATACAGAGGCATTTGAGACTTGACACAAGTCATCCGCTGCTATTGGCTGGACATGCTCCTAAAAGTTGCGCTACATCTCTTGAAATAGGAAATGTGCATCTTAGAGGTGTCAAAGTTTCATGCTCTTGAAAATGAATTTATACGGTTTATATTTTTCTTCCTATAAGGAAAAGGTAAGGCTCAGCAAACACGCTTTGCAACATCCAAGGACACTTCTCATAGATGGCCACGCTGCAGCACCAATTCATTTCCTTCAAATAAGTTGATACATGTTGAGGTTTGAGGCGCTGCATGACTTCGCCACAATGAGAACCATCTGTCATAAGCAGACCACTCAGGAATGAACACTTCTCTTCGAGCGTACAATTCTGCTTATAAAATACACGCAAGAAACCCCAGAGTGGGACAGAGTTTTGTTTCAAAATACATTATAATGTGCAAATTACAACCCAGAATATTAGAAAGCTCTTAAGGAGCACGGTCATAAGAGAGAAAATTCAATTAATGCCAGATGTAAGGTCAGAAATACCAACTATTTTTACTGAAGGACTGAGTGCATTTTAAGTCTTTTCTGTACACGTTCAGTTATTTAAATGGAATAAATACAAACACACAGGCTGCTTCTCCTGAACTTACTCCTACGAGGTATAGGGACAAGAAGCAGGACTTAGACCTGAAAATGCAGACTCATTAGCTAAGCAAAAGCTCAGCAAAGACAAAGGCTCCTAACTACTGAAATCTGCTGGGGCCCAGACAGATGATGCATCTCTACCATTAGCATTAATGATACCCACAAAACTCATTTGAAAAACAAAGAAACAAAACAAAGCTATGCTAACCTCTTCCTTCTGCTCATCCTGAGGGAATAAGAACGAACAAGGATTTGGTTTTTGCTGACAGTATCCAGAGCTGCAGACTGAAAGCTGCAAGGACCCACAGGGATTCACTGTTCTGTTCCGTGTGTTATAAACAAGAGCTTTGAAAATGAGCAGATTCTGGTGTGTCTCACTCTGCTGCCGGGATGGTATAAATCATGAGCTGCAGCAGAGCTCCAGAGCTGAGCTGCCTCCCTCAGGACTTGCAGCATGGTAACAATGCTAAATATATGTTCTTGTTGTTCCAGTACAGTTTTTCAGTTGACAGTGTTGCAACTTTGGACTGTTCCCCAGCACCATCCAACTTCCCCGATTTAATACACACCCCTTCTTTTATTCTGACATAATTTGAACAAATGCAATTTTAGAACTAATTCCCAGTAAATCTTTTGATGCCTGGATACATCTTTGGATTAACTGTTGACTGATTTTCATCCTCTTTCTTTTTTCCATTCTACAAAGCTCTCCCTTAATAATACCAGCTGTTAAAACAAAGAGCAATGAGATCTTTTACCCACACAGTTTCCCCTTTGGGCAGCTCTGTACTAATTATTAAAAATGAACCATAGTGTTCCTGCTTATTGCATGGATAACTACAATAGAAAAACAAACAAGCCTGCTGATCCATTTAAAAGAAGACATACACACATGGAAAAAAGCAATTCTGCTCTCTTATCCAAAACCAAAATGAATTTTAATAGTAGAATACTATCCACAGGAACAATACTTCAAGTTGCGGGAATGTATTTTGGGGGAAAAAATAGCTTTTTACCCAACTTCTTCATAAACCATTGTCATATTGGATTTGTTGCACAGAATATCCAAGCTGTTTATGCATCCTCAAAGCGCACAATTTTGTCGTTAACATCAAACCTTTTCCAATACAAAATTGCTCTAAGCAAACGGAGCTTAGGAACTCCTGAATTGCAATCCCATTCTATTGAATTCTTTGAAGGAGTAACATTCGGGTGAGGGGCTTTTTTGTTTGGTTTTGGGGGGGATTTAGTTCCATAATTTTTATATAACCAGTTAAAAAATATTTATCATTGTCACCGTTAAACTTTGCACCATAAGAGCTCTTGATCTCTCTCTATATGTGCTGCAATTAACTCGGTCTCACCAGGTACGCCTGGTCTCAATAGCAAACCTTCTGATCTTCTAATCCCCATTAAATAAATTACCTGTTACATGTAGAACTCGGCACACGTGCAAGTCTCTTTTCTACAAAGATGTATTTACTCATTAAACAGAAAAACCTTTACTCCTCTGACTCATTTTCACCTCCTTCTGTAGCTGTGAAGCGCTGAGAACTGCCTGCTGAACTCCACTGTGGGCATGGTGTCCTTATGGGATGTTTATGTAGAGGCTGGGAAAAGAAAACTGTTGTAAAACTCACTGTAATTCTGCTTAGCTTGAGGAAGCCTCCTAGAATCATCAGAGCAATTGCAATACTTGGGGTCAAAAAACATCCCCTGCCAGCACAACTACAGCTTTTCCTTTAAGTTCAAATGAGAAGTGAAATCTCTAAAATGACTGTTCCCTCCTCTCTTTCCCAAATTAAATGAAACTAACAACCAAAAAAGACGAAGTAGCTCTTGTAGATGGGGTTCAAAAGTACTTATCTTAAATATCAAGCCATTACAAATACAGTCCTAGATTTTTCATGGGCCACTTCACACTCAGGACTAAGATCACTGCCTTACGTATTTCTATCTGCCATTCCATTCCATTTTTAACACAGAAATTAGATCTGCTCTGAACCAAGGAAGAGTTAAGTTTCCAAAACAGCAGACTCCTCACAGAGGTATGATTCAGAAAATCCAATGCAACAGATAGAACAAGACTGTAGTGCACATACATAGTATTTTAAATGGCTGCAAACCTAGGCATAAATTCAACTTAAATTTTAAATATGCAAAGCCAATCACTTCAAAATCTGCTAACAAACTGACGTTCACCACATAGCTTTTTTTATTACAAGACGACCCAACCCTTGTACAACTATGAGAATGGCAACCAAGACATTTGCCTAACATCCTATCAAATATTTTCCTATTACCTACCACCTTCTTCATCTCCCTTCTTCAGCTGAGAAACACTTCAGAAAAGGGACTAACCCTGCTGCATTTGCACACCCTGCAGGAGTCACAGAGTCAGGTCATTTGTCTGTGTTTGGACAAGAACATTGTTTCAGACTGATCCCACTTGCATAAATCACTCAAACTCGAAGCTGAAACTTTCCATGCCTCTGCTCTGCAAAAGACAAGATCATCTTTGTGGCCACAGAATTCATCTCCGGATATAAACTAAAACACGGTCAAAACAAAACTTTGCATGGCAACTCACTGGGGATCAGAAACATCCACCTGAGCGTCAACATACACATGGTTACCAACAGATAAGGATTCTCTGATAACTTAAGCTTTTTTTTCCACTTCAGGAGAGCACACACTCATTCTCAAATGCTCACTTGTATTCCACTGCTATGACGTTTAACCTCAGGTAACAACTCCCCTTAATTACAGCATGAACTCGTGTTAAATCAAAGTTTAAATCTGAGGAAAAGTAATCGCACTTCCCTTAACCAAATAATCACTATAATGACTCTTGAACTCCACTGGGTTCTCCCTTCCTCCAAACAGAAGCCTCTCTCAGTTCTCACTAATAAAATTGCAGCAAAAAAAATAAATGAATGCATTGAAGTAGGTGGAATAAAGAAGGGGAAATATTGTGCAAAACGCTGACCCACCAAGAGCACACAAAGCATTTGTTCAGCAGTGACAACAAATAATTTAATCAGAGGCAAATTACCCAACAAACATCAATTAAATTACATGCTAGAATACAAGAAACTCTCCCACACACACTGCAGGTTTGCAGAGTCAATAGCATCGCACGCACAGAGTGGAGCTGCCTGCTCTGTGGGCTGGGATGGAGTCATCCCACTACTCACTCATGGATGCCTGAGATGCTCCACAGGACAGGAGACAACCACAAGCATCGAAAGAAAAAGAGGTAAATTTAAGTCCATGACATGAAACAAACATTCATACAAGAACAGATATATCACACATCACAGAGCTTTGAAAAATGGGAAGAAAATAATGTCACGGCAAGGTGGGAAATATTGATTTCTTCCCATTTTACACACTGAAGTAGAGATTTATAACACAATCATCCCTACCATCTGTAAACTGAAGTGCCCAACCACTTGATCAGGGCACACTGGAAGGAAGTTGTAGCAGCAGCAAAGCTCCTCCAGCCCCAACAGCAGCCGCACTGTGCTAAGTGCTGCCTGCACACCTACTGAGCTGAACTGGGGACCAGTTCACTGAGAAATTAGAGACAAGCAGGGACCACAGCACAGCAAGGAGGACATGATGAGGTTTGTTGGCTGCCCTCTGGAGAAGCTGTAGTAAGGCCACATTCTGAGCCCCAACAGACACAGCTCAAGTTCAGAGGGCTAAATATGCTGTGTTGATCAAGATAACCTAAAATGACAACTTCTAGAAAGTCAGGCATCTCCAGACTGTGCAAACCCAGCCCGGCTCCTTGCAAAGCCTCCAGTCTCTGACTAAAACCATCAGAACATTTTATGGAAATAAATAAGCAATTACACTCTCTTTTTGTCCTGGAAAGCTAAGGAATAAATGATGTATTGCCATCCTGAGCAAGAAAAGCAACATGGTGTAAGTCAAGACTGCTTCCCTTGGCAAGGATACTCCACTCCTAAGCTGGATGGGTGAGTCTAACCACACGAAAGGTGTAATTCAGTTTTATTATGACAATAATCTCATATCCTTGGGTTCCAAAAAAGCATGCAAGTATTTTATCACGCTGTTAACAATGATGATGGTACCTTGACAGATTTAAGCCTTCAAGACACTTGAATAAACATGCATCTTGACAAGCCTAATGGGAATTGCATCAGTAAACAGGAATCTGCTATCAATCTCATTTTTAGACAGAATCACGAGGAAAAGCACTGCCCAATGTAAACCAGTGCTTGTGGCAGCTCACGTTAAAAACCACGTGTATGTCACACCAGTCCGACCACTTTCTTCCACCCATCCCACCTTCCAGTACTACTTATTTGCCTAAATCCAGTAGCAGTGAAACAAGAGACAGGACAAAATATTTTGTTTTCTTTAATACCATTCCTAAATACACAACTGTGATAACTTTACATTCAATTCCCCATTCTGAATGGTGAATCAATACGCATTCATAACCCCCAGATGGAATTTCTGCTGTAGCAGGCAATAATTTTATGCTTCACCAAGTTAGGCAGCTTCACCAAAATGTTTGGGTTTAATCTCTGAACAAAAGCTTCCATTTTAAGACCTTAAAGATAGACTTCTAAGGTTTGAAACTTAGCCTAGTTTTAAAAATCCATTCATGTCCTTCTCTCCAAGAGGTTGGGGCAAGGAAGGTGTTGGTTTAGTACACAAAGATGAAGAAAGTAAAATAGTTTGGTGTCATCAGTTCTGCTCTAACATTTAAATATCAGCTAAGTGCTTAAAATGAAATACACACATGAAATAATACAGGCTGACCAGATCCAGCCTCATTAAAACCACATTATTTTAGTTTACCTAACTGTAAAGGTGACTTTTTTTTCTTCAACATAAATCCCACACTGTTCATTGAGATTAAACACATATCAACACATGGAATAAACATATTTGTTGGCAACTAGACAAAAGCACTAACAGGAGCCTCATACAACAGTGAGTTGTACAGTAAAACCTAGAGCACACTGAAACTCCAAGACAATTAATACTACCAGGAAAAGACCCTCACTAACTTTGCTAAGCCTAGGAGGTACATTTTTCAAATACAGATCTTGAAATTCTTTATAAAGCTGGTAAGACGACAAGCAAGCAGAGAAGAATTTCAAACTCTCCTCTAAGGAGTTTAGGGCCAACAAAGGTCCTGGTATTTTAGTGACATTGCAGGCTCTTGTAACACTGCAGGCATTTAGAAGTGCTAGCAAATTAACATGCTGCACCAACTCATTTGCTGAACAATCTCATTCAGATCTTAAGCTGCTTGTCCTGTGTTCTGAATGTGTTACCAGGCTGAAAAAATCTGAGGCGCCAAAGATATTTTGTGAAAGGGTGCTACAGTTTTTCCAAGAGCAAAGCCGCTTGCTGCACTTCAGACTGACTGCCAGGACAGCGATAAAAAAAGCATTTTCAGTCTCAAAGACAAACAAAACCAGGACCACCACACCTCAGAAATCGTGATGTTATTATAGGACTAACAATCTATGGTTCAATGTTTTTAAAATCTTCATAGCAGCTGCTTGTGAAGTTTTGAGTTGGTATTATAGCATGGCATATCTAACAGGAATAATACTTAATAAATTGCTTTACGGTGTGATACAAAAGTGCTCTGAAATGTTGTGTCTAAAACCACACCATCCTGATTTCCATTCTTCTCACATTCTTAGAGGATCAAGCAGAAGGCACACAAAACCACAGCAAAAAAATAAGCAGAAGGAATGCTTACATTATAATGTGCTACTTGTGTTTTCCTATCACAGCAATAACAAACCATGGAGTATCAAAAGAGGATGGCAAGCAGAGCGCTGTTCTTTTCTACCACTGTTGTGGGAGGAAATCTAACAAATGTTCCCTTCATTTCCACAGAGTAATGGATTCCCCGACTCTAAGTCTGGTTGGAATAACCAATGCCCACAAATGACATGCAAATCTACTACAAATTCACTCCTCCATAAGCCTGCCATTCCAAATAAGCAGCTGATAACAGCAACAGCAATAAACCCCACCAGCTCATGTATCAAAGCGTTGCATCCCGCAAGAGATCCATCAATGTAGGTCAACTCGTAACCGCGCTGCTCAGCAGCAGAGCAGGAAACACAGCAATCTGCAGAATAAGATGTTGGTCACTCAGGTTCACTCTTCCTTGAGGCAAGAGAAAAATTACAGCCCATTTTCAGTATTAGCTCTCCAGGGTTGCTTTGACTGGAGGAGCTGCATGCAGAAAGGTGGAGACTAGCTTGTTCCATCCAGGAAACAGAACCTCTCTTCCTGGAAACATTCAAATTCACAGTGCAATGAGAGATTAAGCTGTTTCCTACACTTTAGTGTTGAGCAGGGCCATGTAGGGCATCTCGCAACTGCATCTTTAAGGAGTAAGTAATTAACTCCTTAAATTAAAAGTAAACAGACACATTCCATCTTCTCTATATCAGGGATGTGTGAGCATCGCTCCCACACAACTTCAAAAGTCGTTTTAAGCAGATGCCATTAAATATTGATGTTGTAGTTCACTTTGTCTGACTATCCATTTGAAGGGAATTAATTAGTACATTGGAAGAATAATTCTTTGAAACATGGCTGTTGGACACAGACATTTTATATCATTTGGTGAATGCTGTAACTCTAGTACGGAGAATCTATTCTGGGTATCTATCAGCATACACTATTGATTTTCAATGGAAGAAGATAAAATAAAATTGATCTATTACTTTAACTTAGCCTTAAAGTACAGTAATCGGCAATCTGTTTGGGAATGGTTTTCAGCTCAAAGAGAGGAGATTTAGATGAGATTTTAGCAAGAAATGTTTTGCTATGAGGATGGGGAGGCCCCGGTCCAGGTTGCCTAGAGAGGTGGTGGCTGCCTCATCCCTGGAGGTGTTCAAGGCCAGGTTAGATGGAGCTTGGAGCAACCAGATCCATCAGAGGTGCTCCTGCCCATGGCAGGAGGTTAGAACTGCGTGGGCTTTAAGATCGTTCAACCCAAATCATTCCACGATTCTGTGATCATTTTACAAACTTGTTCTGCTGCAAAACATCAGAAGAGAGAACATTCATTACACTTAGGTAGAGCTCAGGACTGAATTATAAAGCATCTGCATGTACTGGAAAAAAATTCTTCATGGGGAAACTAGAGACACAAATGCTTAGGAAAACATGTGCCTGAAATGAGACCAAAGGTTCTGAACATCACCCTGCCTCGCACAGACATTAATGCGAACAGAGCGACAGATGTTCAGAGAGCAGAGTCAGCGTTACCAAATTAAGCACAATGCTCTAAATTTCTTATTAACCTCAAAAAAAAAGAGCTGAGGACATAATGCAGGCAGACACAATGGATGCGCAAACAAAAAGACCAGGGCTCTTGGCTCTTATATCTGCACTGAAATAATTGGAATGGCTCATGAAGGTGAGGGATGAACAATAAGGTTCAGTCTTATACAATGGTACAAAATACAAGCAATTTCTATAATAGCAGATATAGTGATAAAGAGAAATGGTCTGAGCAACATTTTACATCAGCGCAGGTGCTCTGCAAGATGAAGGTTATCATAAGGGTCTCATATTAGAAGCAACAGTGGTGGTAAGGTAAAAATAAATCCCTTGAGTTTATCCTCTCTCTAAAATTAAAAGGCTGTAATTTAAGCAAAAATTATAAATTTCCCAATAGACAAAATCCCTCAAGTTATACAAACTTTTCATAGCTTTGCTTTCTTTTTTAATTCTGTAATTTCTACTCCATTCTACTTTTCTGTCTAGATTGAAGAAAAACAGGGGCTACAAACTTAAAATCAAGTGTTTCAAAACATATACTGTCTCGTTTATACAGCAGTAATTAACATTTTATCTTGGGGCAGGAAGATCAAAAACACACCCCTTGTCCTGGTTTGGTTTTAATATGAATGCAAAATATAGATCAATATCATCTTCCAAATCTGGATGCAAATAAGTCTGAGGTGAACTCAATTCCCTTGGAAAAAAAAAAAAAGGCAAAAAAATCCCAAAAATCAATCTTCAGAATGCTCCTGCTCGGAAATGTTTACCCAGAAAGCAATTTCAAGAAATCAGAGCATCTCTCATATCCAAAATGAATGAGTCACTATTGTAAGCATCCGGCATTACCATCACAAGCAACCCAGAACAGTCACACAGATTAAACTGCTCCCTAGGACTGATAAAGGGGAGTTGGGATTTTCCCGAGTCTCCTGTCTCCACATCCAGCTGTTCCTTCTGACACAAAGCCTGCCAGTCCCTCGGTAATCATTATCAACTCCCACTATTAAAAGTAGCAATGTGCCAGCCTTCCTCCTCTTTCATTCTCCATCATCCTAAAACGATGCTTTGCTTACTTCAGCTTTCATCCTCCATTACACTGCCACAGCTTCATCTGTTGGATTAAAGAGCACTCAAATACAGAAGAAACGCCTTTCTTTGAAGAGGAACAAACAGGAACCTCCTGTCCAACCTCTGACTTGGATGGATCAGAGCTCCTGATCTTCAAACAGCAACTGGTGCTCCTGGGCACAGTTCCCTGAACATCCCATGACTCCCCAGCTATCTTATAATACAGGGATAGACCATTTGCTCGATGAGCAGTTGATTCATCTAGAAAATATGAAAGAGGATATTGCCTTGAGTCTACTAGATGCTTCATCTGCCAAGCAGGGAAAGCAAGCTGGCCTCTGAGCACACTGATACAGCAGAGGAGGAAAGGGGAAAACAACTGCATCCTTACCTATGTACACAGAAGGCAAGGAAAGAAAGGGAAGTTCTCACAACTTGATGTGAACAACTCCTCCCACCCCAAGGACAAGATCATTTGGTGCTCTTCAGTCGTTACAAACATGATACTTTCCACTTGAAACACTCTTCCATGGCTACAGTTCTGGTCCAAAGGCTGAATCAAAACTGCTACTGCTCTCAGCCAAGACAGGGAAAGTAAAGAGCTTAT
Organism: Piaya cayana; assembly: GCA_013389865.1. Taxonomy (NCBI): domain Eukaryota; kingdom Metazoa; phylum Chordata; class Aves; order Cuculiformes; family Coccyzidae; genus Piaya; species Piaya cayana. The sequence goes on from WAAB01005342.1 coordinate 20,175, forward strand.
TTTTCATAAACACCTCCTAGAAAAATGGAGTTTTGGCCGCTAACTCAGCCTGGTGGGCCTTGAACTGCAGGACCAAGGAAGATGTGTTATGGTAGAATACATTGGCAAAACATCTTTGAAGTGGGTGGTCATTAAGATGAGAGCATCTGCCTGTTTCCACCAGGGACATGTAACATGTCTCCACATACATCATCAACAAAGAGTCACCCTAAAGCATTCCAGCTCTTACAAAGTCCTCAGGCTGCCTGGATGTATTTGTAAAGGATTCCAACACTCTTGAAATAGAAAATTACAGCTTACTCAGCCTGGTGTGTGACTGAGATGAACTGAGACAAAGCAGCTAAGAACCAAGAGTAAGACTGAAGAAATGCCATGTGGTCCATCTCACTTCTTATTTAGCATCCTCATATATGAATGACATCCCTAACTATCAGTAACCATATCGAGCAGGGTTATTGACACATTATAGTTAATTCTCGCTTATAAACACTTAATATACAGACTAAAGCTCAGTCACAATGTTTCATTCCTCATTCAAGTTAATGAAAGGATTTCAAAAAAAGCTGAATGCAACCATGACATTTTATCCTCCAGAAACTCAGGCGTAATTGTAGGCTTGGTAAATGCATGACAGGAAGCTCAATCTTAAATTTTTGCAAAATTAAGACATAATACAATGTACACAGGAACCCAGCTTTCCTCAGCAGTGACTGCTGTTTAAAAAAAAAATCTGCGTATTTCCTGACTTTAAGATACTTAATTCTACTAATTTAATATTTGTGACTCTATTTTTGGGACGGCTATGGAACACATATACAAAGGAGAGAAAACAAGTTATCAATGCAATGCCATGAACAGAGCTATATAGTTTATGTATTTTCTTCTCTTCCCTAAGAGAATATGAGCATTAAGCACTGCACCACACAAAGAAAATCTATTTACAGTCACCCCTTTTAAGGGTGGTTTGTGCCTGTGGCTTTTTTTTCTTTTAGTTTTGGTTCATCTTCTGATTATTTTCAAAATTCTCCTTATCCAGGAAAGCCTCTTGAAGTGCATTAGGGCTTACACATTAGCCCCCAGTCTGTTTAATTTAGCCCTAATACCTTGAGGATGCTTCATGATGGATTGTTGCTATTCTGATTAAGGAATCAATCTCCCCCCCTGCTGAGAAGGTTGGATGAATGCCTTGCCCCTAGAGGGAAATCAATATTGCTCCACTGACCAGCAACTTCCAAACACTGCATGTGCCCATGTATTATGAAGAAAGAAAAAAGCACTTAACTCTTGCATTCTAATTACAAAAGAGTGTCTGAATTTCCACTATTTTGGCACTTGTTTACTTGCGCAACTCTCCAAGAAGAACAGATTCTAGTTTTTTATTACTCTGTCAATATTCCAGATTATTTTTTGCTCCCAGAGATTAACCCACAAGCAAACCACTAAAGATAACCACACCAAGCAAACGACAAATTCAGCATTCTAGGCAATACAAATTGCTGTAATCATACGCATAAACCCCAAACATACTGCACAAAAGAACAGATCTTCCGACCTTTGTGTGAATGGAGTACGCTACTTTGTCATGTTGTTCCTAACCATCAGGTGCTTTAATAACTTAACTGCTAATAACCTAGTTAAATATTTATATTTGTACTGTTTAAGTCAGCTAAGACTTTTGTTAGCTGAACAATTCAGCACCCTCCCACAAACATTAAATGTTGGCACTATGATACACAAGCTTTCTCTTCGAGACCAAGTATTTTCAAAAAGTATCAACAACTACGCAGATCCAGTCTCCAAAGATGCCTAAATTAGGCATGTGTGTTTCACAACAGCACATTTCTTGCAAAAATTGACTTACTTAAATCACAGATTTTCTATTTCAAGACATTTTTGTGTCAATCATAACCTCTGGAACAGGAGTTTTCAACATTTTGATACATAAAGCAAGCATAAGGATGACACAGACAAGAATCAAAGCAAAAACCACGATGTGAAAAGGAAACACAGTCCACAAATCCACAGAAGGAGGTGCAGATGTGCTCACAGTTCGAATGATGCTTTACTAGGAATGGACACGTGCTTCCAGGGTTGCTTCCTGGGCTACTTCACTGCATTTGGGAAGACTACACGCAGCCACACAGCCAGAGACACATTATTTTGTCTTTAAAATAGAGCTGGAATCTAGCTATCCCCTCCATTCCAAAAATAAGGCTGTAAATCCCCAAGGCACCGATTTAAATAGGACCAAAGTCACACATGTCATGTGCTGTGCACTCTCATTACCTAAGGGATAGGCTAGTGCATTTGCTCAGCATACAACCCTGGTTTTCAGGTAAAGCACACAGCAACCACCTTGAAGCACAGAATGCCCTGACCACCTTTCTCATCAGCTGATGACAAAGTCTGAGCAAAGAAGCTACTTACCAACACAGACACGACTGAAATGTTTGCTTAAGAGGTTTTTTTTGCACATCAAAGACAAGAAAAGCTGTGCTACACAGTTTTTCAGCTTTCACATTTAAGTTAACTGCATGCTAAAAAGCATCCTCTGTGAAACACAGATGCTTCACGCTTTGGAGTTAGAAGGAAATAAAGGCTCCTGACTAGCACATGCAAGCCCTCCTCTCACCCTTCTTTTTAGGCTTTTCCAGTGACAACACACAGGCAGAGCATCCCAGACTGAGACTTGGAAGAGATAGGCAGGACGGATATAAAAAAACCCCACAAAACCTTGATTTAGCGCTTCATCACAGCTCCCCTGGTTCATCCAGTGCCAGGTTTTCCTTTTACTACAGCAAAAATCTCAGTTACACATTCTTAGTGGATGCCACTCCTACAAGACCCACTGTTTGACAAATCAACGGCCCTCAAGAGGGCAAGAAATATTTCCCTTCCCTCATCTAACTTTTGTTCAAGAAAACACACTTCCATTCACTCATTGCCACATGACAGTAATTTTTTTTCCTCTTGTAAATACAAGATAAACATGTTAAAGTACTTATCTCTGTATAGGAGAATGCCAATGCAGAGCGAAAAGCATTATCTACATGCATTTTAAACCTATTTGCTAAACAGTTCCTCAAAGTTTTCTGCACAGAATAAGTGGATGAAAAACAGTGCACACTTCTGGATAAAAGACGCATTTGAAGACGCGGGCAAATATTCTTCCACAGCCAGCAAAGATGTAAAACACAGCTACAGAAATCAACGTACAAGGATTCAAACCAGTGATATGGAAAAGGTTACAGTAAACCAGCAAGGTTTCAAAGCCAAGCACGTACAAGAGGACTGCTAGGTCCCTTCACTACTTTTCTGTTGAATTTCTCATCAAATCTTCACCTTTTGCTCCACACTTCTTTCTCCTGGTGCAGCCACTATACTTTCTCCTGATCCCATCAAACTCTTGATGCCATCCCTAACATACTAATCCCATTGAGCATCCTGTCTGACAGCAAGGCAACCCCTCCTGTCCTACCCAAGTCCCTGCTCTCCCCACACACCCTTTGTCCAAGATATTTCCCCTTTACTGGTTTCCTTGCCTTTTTTTGCTTGAACTCCCCTTCTCCTGAGCTCACTTCTACTATTTCCTTTACCCAGTTAGTCATGGTTCTCTCATTCTCCCCAGATTCACAATCAGGACTGCCAATTTGAGTTGTCTCTCCTCAAACAACCCCAATCCCATAATTCTTGGTACTCCAATCACAGCAACAGTTCATGGACAAGCAGCTCCAAGTTTCTGTAACTGGATCCTAGTCTGGCCCCTGCCATATATAGCCACTTGAATCAGATTTCTCTCTGGCCACAGCATCACTTCACCCATTCCTCACACTTGGATGAGCATAACAAGAGAAGAATTAGTCCATAACAAGAGAATAACCAGTTTGTCACCATCAAGGGAATGTGAAGTGGTCAGATGGACCTTTAGCATCACTCTGCAGCCAAGTTTTCCATCTCTTCTAGGTGTAGTCCACATTCTCCCAACTCCCTGTCCCACATTATCCTCCCTTAACACAGCGCAGATTCCACACATGCCAGACTGTTCCACAGCTCCCTCCTCCACCCCGCTGGGTGCCAATACAGGAGTTGGAGAGCAGAAGAGGCCACCTGGCTCCACCCTGCCCTCCAGCAGCCACGGCATGGACAGTCTGGCTGCGCTCTCACAAAAACTTGACCGAGGAACATTCAATTATTCTGTGGGTGACTGCATCACCTTGCCCCACAAAAAAACCTCCAGGGCCAAAACATACTCAGCACACACTGGAACTTCTGAAGACTCCAGCACTAACATCTTCACCATTCATAAAGTGGTGTTTTTCCAAAGACAAGTTGGCCTAATTTGCAGATTTTTTTCCCGGAACAGCAGAAGGCACATCCCAGCTCCACAGCTATTTGCCCATTTCAAGTCCTTGCTCCACCAAATGGGAGCGCTACCGCTTCCCAAAACCAAAGAGGAATAATGTTTGGGGTGTGTGCACGACACCAGCCCTGGCGACAACTGAATAATCCAAAACACAAAAGAAAAAAAACATGAGGAGGGCGCAGAAAGAAGTAAAACTGCAGTCTGAGTACAACAGCTTGGAAAAAAATATAAGCAGCAGAAAACAGATGACTCCTGTGGAAAGCATTAAATAAGCTTCATAAAAAGGAGAGCTATCAGCTCAGTACAGAATATAGGCTGAGACAGAAGACTGCCCAAGGCACCCCGCAAGCAATTCCTGAATTGGAGCTGAGCATCAAAACATCCAGGTTTCCAGTTTCCAACAAGCAGTAAACCCAGCCTCTCTGTAAATCTGTCACTTACATCACATGAGTAATAATCCTTTACCTGCATACCCACAGACACTGTGCAATCAAAGTAAAGTTTTTGAACTACAGAATGAATTATTTATGGCAGAAATCATGCCTGCTGTTAACAGAGAAGTAGGTGTAAACACTTCCAACTGCCCTTCCCCTTTAGATTCCCAAGTGCTACTGGCAGCACTCATCCTGTCCCACCAACTGGTTGGAATTAAAGGAATTACTTTAAAACCTTTTTAGGTACCAAGCAGAAGCACTTGAAAAATACTGAACAAGATTCAGCCAAGCAACATATTCAACACAAGAAACCAATGTTATTTCAGCTACAACAAGAGGACTGATTATCCACTATGGCGTTTCCTCAGGATTAAGGACTAGCTGGATGATTTGGTAGCTCACTGGGGACCATCTTTCCAAACCAGGCGTTAATTCCCGAGAGGCTCTGCTTCAAGCTGTATTGCCTCATTGGGTTTCCAAGGGCGTCTGGGGGATTGCTGCTGTGCTTTTGGTTGTTTTTCAAATTAGCCTGACTCTTCCTCAAATAAATTAAGGACAACGTTGCAACAGAACTGCTTCTTTACGTGCTTTACAACATGCACATCTGCTTCACTGATCAGCAACGAAGACCAGGCAATCAACATTTCATTCTTGCACTTTAACTACACCGCTCTGTGCTGTAAGCAACCTCAAAAACCCAGGGACAGTTTGCACGTTTAGATGCAAAAAGGAGTATTTTATTTAATAATGCAAACAAACTGTTCCTAACAAATTGAGCCAAATTATCAATCAGGTTAATAACAACATCACAGGATGATCTGGGTTGGAAGAGACATGAAAGATCATCCAGTTCCAAGCACTTCCCATAGGCAGGGACACCTCCCGCTGGATCAGGGGCTCACAGCCCATCCAGCCTGGTCCTGAACACTTCCAGGGATGAGGTGTCCACAGTTTCCCTGAGCAACCAGAGCCTCACCATCCTCCCAGGAAAACTTTTCTTCCCAAGATCTCATCTCCATCTACCCAAAGGAACCCAAGTCATCCTTACCCTACATGCCTGAGAAGACTAAAAACAAATCCTGTACATACATGCTTACATATATACACAACATAGAAAGCCCTTTTCCCTATTTCTTAGTTCAGAAAACAACAAAGACTGCAATATGTCAAGACACAATAGCACGTTGTCCCTCACCAATTTAATCAGCTTATTGTTTAAAAAGAAAAAAGTGAAGTGAAATAGAAAAGCAGAGTTTCATGGGGCTGAAGGAGGAAGAAGTTTCATCTGAAAAGCATACAATTATATTGAAGGGGGAAGTTAGTTTAAAAGATTTATATAAACACTAAGGAAGCTCTCAACAGAGCTCTGGATTTTGACAGCTGGATTGGATTCAATCTATAACCAATCTCAGAAGCGTTAATTTCAAACAGGATGAAAGTGAATTTCCAAAAATTCATTAGCAGGTTACCTTTCCAGCAATCAACAAAAGCAATAACATAAGCATGTCATTATGTTACATTGCAGCAGTGGCTCCGACTCCTCTTGCGGAGTAGGGCTTTTGAAATCCTGCTTTAAAAGAATGTTTCACAACATGAGTAACGCTAATGAGCTGCAAGGAGCCCAGAAAAACATCTCTCATGTATGATTGCCTTCCCATATGGTTCACAAAAGCGGGGGATCTTGAACAGCCACAATACAAATGGGAAGAGTCTGTGATTNTCCAGCACTAACATCTTCACCATTCATAAAGTGGTGTTTTTCCAAAGACAAGTTGGTCTAATTTGCAGATTTTTTTTCCCGGAACAGCAGAAGGCACATCCCAGCTCCACAGCTATTTGCCCATTTCAAGTCCTTGCTCCACCAAATGGGAGCGCTACCGCTTCCCAAAACCAAAGAGGAGTAATGTTTGGTGCGTGTGCAAGACCCCAGCCCTGGCGACAACTGAATAATCCAAAACACAAAAGAAAAAAAACATGAGGAGGGCGCAGAAAGAAGTAAAACTGCAGTCTGAGTACAACAGCTTGGAAAAAAATATAAGCAGCAGAAAACAGGTGACTCCTGTGGAAAGCATTAAATAAGCTTCATAATAAGGAGAGCTATCAGCTCAGTACAGAATATAGGCTGAGACAGAAGACTGCCCAAGGCACCCCGCAAGCAATTTCTGAATTGGAGCTGAGCATCAAAACATCCAGGTTTCCAGTTTCCAACAAGCAGTAAACCCAGCCTCTCTGTAAATCTGTCACTTACATCACATGAGTAATAATCCTTTACCTGCATACCCACAGACACTGTGCAATCAAAGTAAAGTTTTTGAACTACAGAATGAATTATTTATGGCAGAAATCATGCCTGCTGTTAACAGAGAAGTAGGTGTAAACACTTCCAACTGCCCTTCCCCTTTAGATTCCTAAGTGCTACTGGCAGCACTCATCCTGTCCCACCAACTGGTTGGAATTAAAGGAATTGCTTTAAAACCTTTTTAGGTACCAAGCAGAAGCACTTGAAAAATACTGAACAAGATTCAGCCAAGCAACATATTCAACACAAGAAACCAATGTTATTTCAGCTACAACAAGAGGACTGATAATCCGCTATGGCGTTTCCTCAGGATTAAGGACTAGCTGGATGATTTGGTAGCTCACTGGGGACCATCTTTCCAAACCAGGCGTTAATTCCCGAGAGGCTCTGCTTCAAGCTGTATTGCCTCATTGGGTTTCCAAGGGCGTCTGGGGGATTGCTGCTGTGCTTTTGGTTGTTTTTCAAATTAGCCTGACTCTTCCTCAAATAAATTAAGGACAACGTTGCAACAGAACTGCTTCTTTACGTGCTTTACAACATGCACATCTGCTTCACTGATCAGCAACGAAGACCAGGCAATCAACATTTCATTCTTGCACTTTAACTACACCGCTCTGTGCTGTAAGCAACCTCAAAAACCCAGGGACAGTTTGCACGTTTAGATGCAAAAAGGAACATTTTATTTAATAATGCAAACAAACTGTTCCTAACAAATTGAGCCAAATTATCAATCAGGTTAATAACATCACAGGATGATTTGGGTTGGAAGAGACCTGAAAGATCATCCAGTTCCAAGCACTTGCCATAGGCAGGGACACCTCCCACTGGATCAGGGGCTCACAGCCCATCCAGCCTGGTCCTGAACACTTCCAGGGATGAGGTGTCCACAGTTTCCCTGAGCAACCAGAGCCTCACCATCCTCCCAGGAAAACTTTTCTTCCCAAGATCTCATCTCCATCTACCCAAAGGAACCCAAGTCACCCTTACCCTACATGCCTGAGAAGACTAAAAACAAATCCTGTACATACATGCTTACATATATACACAACATAGAAAGCCCTTTTCCCTATTTCTTAGTTCAGAAAACAACAAAGACTGCAATATGTCAAGACACAATAGCACGTTGTCCCTCACCAATTTAATCAGCTTATTGTTTAAAAAGAAAAAAGTGAAGTGAAATAGAAAAGCAGAGTTTCATGGGGCTGAAGGAGGAAGAAGTTTCATCTGAAAAGCATACAATTATATTGAAGGGGGAAGTTAGTTTAAAAGATTTATATAAACACTAAGGAAGCTCTCAACAGAGCTCTGGATTTTGACAGCTGGATTGGATTCAATCTATAACCAATCTCAGAAGCGTTAATTTCAAACAGGATGAAAGTGAATTTCCAAAAATTCATTAGCAGGTTACCTTTCCAGCAATCAACAAAAGCAATAACATAAGCATGTCATTATGTTACATTGCAGCAGTGGCTCCGACTCCTCTTGCGGAGTAGGGCTTTTGAAATCCTGCTTTAAAAGAATGTTTCACAACATGAGTAACGCTAATGAGCTGCAAGGAGCCCAGAAAAACATCTCTCATGTATGATTGCCTTCCCATATGGTTCACAAAAGCGGGGGATCTTGAACAGCCACAATACAAATGGGAAGAGTCTGTGATTGAAAGGAAAAAAAAGATATTCTGGAGTCTTGACTCATGCTGAGAGATTGTAAATCCCCCCTTTCTTTAATGAATAGGTAGGAAATACAAGGATAGGCAGGTGACAATATTATAGTAATCCTCTTTTTCAAAGCAAAGTGGAATTGTAAACAAAATGACTCAGATGTTCATACATGAAAAGACCCATCAGGTACCAGAAAGGAGGCTTTCCACTCCTGGTGCCCAGGAATGCCGAGGGCTGTACAGGGACCCCTGACGTAAACTCATTCTCCCACCAACCAGCTCCTGTCAGCTGCAGGGCAGCGTCTGCCCACTGCATCTGAAAGTTGAAAAATAAGCTACTTCCAAATGAATTAAAAAGACTACGGTAGCGCTGATGATAAAATTCAGACTCAGAGGATGCAGTAGCCTGGACTACCATCCTGGGCTGAGCTAAGGCAAAGCAGCATGCAGTGTAGAATTAAGATACTGTGCAGTGATTCAACTTCTACAGTTTCTCACTCAGCAATCCACACAGACAGGATGACCACTTAAAACAGGGAGCCACTCGCTGTGAAACGAGGACATGTTAACGTCTGACAATTCTGCTACCTCAAAACTGCCCAAATAACTATGGAGAATCCTCAGTTAATGAAAAGTGCCTCTTGCTTTGAAGTGTCCATCTCCATCCAGCACTTTGCCTACAACTTTTACTCAGACTTTTAGAATACGAAGCCAAAATTATAAGTGTGATGCATTTATTCCTGACCTAAGCTTTTTCTCAACCTCTCACTGTATTTGCTTTCTGAGAGTATATTTTTGCGAATGTAATTCCAGTCTCTTGGAATTACACAGAAGTTTTAACCTGTAACTAAACAGAAACCAAAACACTACTGAATACAAAGGGGTCAGGGATGCACAGCTCTGCTTCTAGGAGCTGCCTGAATGATGCCAAATAAGTTTCAACAATTCGCAGCCCACTTGGAACAAACCCCACCTTTCAGCAGAGCGTTAGCAGTCACTACAGATTATCTGTATACAACTCACCCACTCACCTTTGAAGGCTGGGCCCATTACTGTATAGAATGGAAACTCTCAACTCATGATCAGGGTTAACCTGTGATTCAGCACACAAGACTGAATACTTCTGTGTGTCCTTGTCCCATCAGAAACCAGCTCCTGTTCCTTTTGGTTTTGGGGAGTAACAGTTAACACCCAGACTCAAAGAACTGGCAGGAGGTGTGAGAAGGGTGGGATGACAGAGTTTTCTATTGTGTGCTATCAACTGCAGTAGGGCTCACAAAACTACATGTTGGTTTAAGAATCAATACATGAGATCTGGCTCTGCGGATCCTCTTACAGAGAACACGCTGACAAGAATAGAGCTGAGCATTTAAGCTCACCCTTGCCTACTGTGCCCAGATGATGCCACCAATGCCAAGAGCACCCAGGTGCTCCAAGAGGGTTTCTGAATGCAAGTCACCACTATAATGCAACACGCATGCACTATACACATTGACTAACAATACTGCATTCAAGCAAATTTAAGAAATGCAAGTTTACAGCTGTTTAAACACAAATTCTGCTGATGAAATAGAGACGTGAGTAACGCAAGAGGAAACGATTTATCAGTTACAGATAGCAAGCGGGGCCTTCCAGGTCTGAGTCGTACCTACGTTTCATCGTCCAACTATGAGGATGTAGTTAAGAGAACACGGTCTACAAGAAAACTACTTTTTAAATCTGTGAATATAAGAAATTACCATTATGGAAAACAAAATGTTTAATGGCAATTCCAATTTCTAAGTGGAAGGAACTTTTAAAGGTAAAAATAATCATATCCACAAATTGTATTTTTTGGCACACACTATAAACAAAAGGCACAGCGCCCGAAGTATCAGTCATGCAAGGAGTTGGCCATCAGAGCCCCTTGCATAAGGACAGCAAATTAAGTCCTTCACAAATACAGAATATTCACCTTCTCACAGGTCAAAAGGACAGTGACAGCTGTAAGCAGACATGCAGCTTTTCATAAAGGGCAAAGAAAAACCTTTTTAAATCACCCACCTTCCTCTCCAGCCTCTTTACCTTTACACTGAACATGGAAAAGATGAATCTTCTCACATTTAATCACTCCACTGCTTGCACTTGCCACGCTGTGTGACGGAGTTCTGAAGAAACAGTTTTTTTCCAAGACCACTTAACCACAAATTTACACGTAGTTCCCCCAAACTACACACTGTACCAAAACTCATCATCAAGACAGTTCATTCCCTTCAATATACTGACCATGCAGCCACAGCTTTTTCCACTCAAAAGACAAGGACCTAAGTGCTGAGGTTAGTTTTAGCTCAATTTGCTGTGTTCCTACCACTTGCCTTAAAGGCTTCATACCACACTGGCGGGAAGCGTAGCACACAGTAGCATTTTACTAGCTGCAGAACAGCTGTATGTGCCACACACTGTTATTCCGCATTTCCCAAGAGAAAAAGAAGGGTGAAAGAGACCCAAATGTGCTTTTACAGCCTGTGGTCCCCAAAGCGTACCTGATGGAAAGTACAAACTGGGTCTGTACATTGGTATACATAATCTTTACCACTTAAAATATAAATATTTGGAAAAGTTTCCTGAAATTCGCAATCAGACACAAAATAAGTATCTACCACTCTCAAACCTGTTAGCCCTTAATGCTGCTTCTTGGAGGGGAGTGAGAAACAAAAGGGCACAGTCCTGCTCCTGCCATTTGTCCTTCACCCAACTCTTCTTCCTCCCGTTCTTGAATGTTTTGAGTTTAATGGGCTGAAAGACTTCTGCAGGTGCTGGGTAGATGGACAAACAGCCCAGCATGCACAGCAGTCGCTGCCATCCTGCTCTGCACATTTACATGCAGGAAACTCACATGAGACCTTCAGGTTTTCCTCTGTAACTCTGATTGCTCAGAGGCCCCAGATGATCTCGTTACCCCAAACACTTAACCTTATATAGGATATAAACACTGCATTAGTACCTCTAATAATTCTGCTGGTTATGGGTCCATTTGCAGTCACAGGGCCCATCCTGTGAACTCAGAAGTCTAGGGTTGAGTGAAACATCAATAGGAGCTTTGCAAGAGGAGTTGCAAGCCAGAGGCACGGAACGCACTCACATCACAGCACAAGGCTGAAAGTCTGTCTAGGGACTAACTCACACGTTGCCGAAGGGATTTTAGTGCTTCTGAAGTATGAGGCTTTCTGCAACCAGCTTTTTTTTTTTTTTCCCAGGAATGAATAGAAATTCCAGATAATTCTAGGCACATTAACATTCTACACGCTCCAATGAGCAAGCTCAATTTTACTTCTCCTTTGCTACATTTAAAGGGGTGAATCATGAACATGCATCCAGCCTGGCAGATCAGCACACCACACAGACACAGGATGCAAGCTGAGCCTGATCAAAGCGAATCTTTCTAGCCAATTTCAAACTTCTAAACTACAATTGGAAACACTTTTTACTGCTTCAGCTTTGAGTCCATCAAATAAATGGTTGCATCTAATCACGTACCAGCCACATCATGAACCAGGCATTCATTGCTTACAACATTTATTCCCAAATACGCATTCTCCGACTACTTAAACCAAATACTAACGTCTAAGGTAAACGGAAATTTAAGTTTGTTTTTAAAAAAAGCATGCTGCGATCAACAAAAGGAGGCAGCATATAATAAATACAGGTTGTTTGTGTGGTTTCCTTTCCCAGTGAAAGGGACAACATGGAAAGAAAACAGTGTTTTGGCCTAAATACCCAGAACACTGGAAACTGATGTGTTTTCAAAGCTCTGCCCAGTTTAAAATAAACTAACTCCTGCCAACTTTGTATCCAGAATCATTTAATCTATTGGTCCAGCCCTTTTCCTCAGTAACCTGCTACACTTTGAGTACTGCACTGAAGCTCTGAAAAATAACAATTCAATGCTGCTGAAGACAATTTCACCACCAAAAATCTTCAAGGAGGGAAAAAAAAGAGTATGTTACAAAAGCATTTTGCAACTGTTACAGAGAATAAATGTATGCACACCTGCAGAGATTACATAAAATAGATGTAACTATTTATAAGCACTGCTATACTACCACTCTTCTAGTGCAGAAACCTCTCAGTTTGCACACTAAGGACACAAAACTGAGTCCATCTTAACTCAGAATTTATTTTCCTGCCTCAAAATTGCTTTGCTCTCTCCTACTTGAATTCCACTCAAACGATTTCACCAGCCCCCAAAGCTTTCAAAATGCAGAAAAAGGCAACTGCAGACTTGCCCATCAACACTCCCATGCAGCAGAACCATTTATATACCAATGAATCAATACAGCATCAGAATGATGTGGGTTGGAAGGGACCTCAAAGCCCATCCAGTTCCAATCCCTGCCCTGGGCAGGGAGACTTCCCACTGGATCAGGAGCTCCAAGCTCCATCCAACCTGGCCCTGAGCATCTTCAGGGATGGGGCAGCCACCACTGTTCTGGGCAGCCTGGGCCAGCACCTCTCCATCCTCACAGGGAAACATTTCTTCCTAAAAACTCATCTCAATCTCCCTTCTTTCAGCTTAAAACCGTTCCTCATTGTCCTATCACCGCTGTGATACCCCAGATATAGCATCACTATAGTATTTCTTCAGTATCCATGAGCTCTCTTTCTCTGGACTGTACAAATGTTCCACAATATTCACCCAGCAAGCATTTTGCTCCCTGATTTACTCTCCAGTTCTGGCCAGATGGAGCTGTAACTCCAATGTCACAGCTAAACGAGGTGCTTGCTCTGCCAGAACAGGCCTGCAACGCACCCAGAAAGAACAGTAATCAGCACACCTAAAGTAACCATTTCGGTGCAGAGACAGATTTAAGAGCTCAGGCGCTTTTACAACTTAACTTGCACCGGTTCCTGGCCACAAACAGCTGAAGGCAGGAGGGAAACCCTGCAGCGCTCTGCAACCCAGATGACCCCCTGCCACCCAGGCCTGACTTCTCCATTCAAAACAGTTTCCGTTTTCCTCTTCTCCCCCCCCCCTCTCAGCACACAGATTTCTCCAGGGTTTGCCTTGTCTCCCCCTGCCTTTACACGAACCAGCAGCTCGCAGAGCCTCCTGCCCTCTGTCCCCGGCCTCGGCAACCGGTTTGGCTCCTCAGAGCTGCCAAACATGGCTGCACCATCTCCTCTTTGTGAGGGAATCTCCACATCCCTGCTGCTTCCAGCTCCCTTTTTTACCTGCCCACCCTTATCTTCTCAGGTTAAAGGAGGGACCGTTTCGAACCCACTTTTCATCCCCTTTTCAACGGCTCGACCCTTTCCAGGCTAAACCAAATGCTTTTACACTTCCCGGGTTCACTTCAAAAACAACCCAGGAGCTGCAGACACCGAAATCTCACTCCCCACAACCCCCCCGCTAAACCGTGTTTATTTACGCACAACAGAAGAGACAAAGTCACCTCCATCCTTCAAATCAAGTCCCTTAACCTCAGCGAAAAGGGGATTTTTATCGTTTGGCTGTTCCTCCCTGCAGCTCCCTCTCCTGAAACTGGACCCCTCGGATCTACACCCACCTCCTGCAAGAGCCACACACACACAGAAACCACCCCAGCTTTCGCCTCCCCGGCCCCCCTCTCAGCCTCCCTTTCTGTGGGAGCAATTTTAGGCGAAGAAAAATCAATAAAACCAAGGAGTCTCCGCTGGGATCTCCACGCACGTGGAGAGTTTCCAGAGCTGGGGGACCCACAGAGCAGACCTCCCCCTACGCAGCCCCGAATCCCCACCCCACAGACCCCTCAGATCTACCCCTGGACCCTGCAAGCTCCCCACCTCGGCCCCCAGGATCCTGCTGCAGCTTCCCCCGGACCCCGCACCGTCCCGGATCCCCGCACTGCAGCTCCTCCTGAACCCCACACCGCCCTGCATCCCCGCACTGCAGCTCCCCAGACCCTGCAACTCCCCTTCAGACTCCCCCCACCTCAAACCCCAAACCCTGCAGCTCCCCCTGGACCCCGCACCGCCCTGGATCCCCGCACTGCAGCTCCCCGCAAACCCTGCGCCGCCCCGGAGCCGAGCAATGAAGCTCCCCCAGGACCCTGCAGCTACCCCCGGATCCCAAACCCTCTGGCTCCCTTCAGACCCCAACACCATCCCAGAGCCCGCACTGCAGCTCCTCCTGACCCCCCGCAGACCCCCAAACCCTGCAGCTCCCTCCTGGCCCCACCAATGCCCCAGACCCCAAACCCTGCAGCTCCCTCCGGCCGCCCCCACCGCCCCAGACCCCAAATCGTACAGTTCCCCCCAGATCCCTAACCCTGCATCTCCATCCAGACCCCAAACCCTGCAGCTCCTTCCTGGCCCCCCAATCGCTCAGATCCCACCCCCCGCAGCCCCCCCGGACCCCTCCAATCGCCCAGGCCCCGAACCCTGCAGCTCCCCCCTGGCCCCACCCATGCCCCAGACCCCAAACCCTGCAGCTCCTTCCTGGCCCCCCAATGGCTCAGATTCCACACCCCGCAGTTCCCCCGGACCCCTCCAATAGCCCAGGCGCCGAACCCTGCAGCTCCCCCCGGATCCCAGCACCCCAGACCCCAAATCCTGCAGCTCCCCCCGGGCCCCCAACCCTGCAGTTCCCCCCCCAGACCCCGCAGTGGGGCTCCCCCCGCACTCACCCACAGCTCCGTGCCCCAGCTCATGGCTCCGCCGCGCCGCGGGCGCTAAGCGGTGTGTGTGTGCGCGCTGGTCTCCCTGTCCCCCGGGCTGCGCTCCCCGCTGCACGGAAGGCGGCGTGTCTGTCTGTCTGTCTCTGTGAGTCTGTGCGGAGGTGCGGGCACGGGTCCCTCCGCTGTTTCACCGCTTCATCGCGCTGCAAAATGGCCCGAGCGGCGGCGCGCGGGGAGGCGGTGGCGGCGCCGAGCTGGGGGGGGAGTGTGTGAGTGGGGGGGTGCGAGTGACAGCTCCCGCGTACGGCGCATGCGCGAACCCCGCGGGAGGGGCCCCTCTGCGCACGCGTCGCCCCCCCCCCCCCCCCC